>WSXT02238298.1:0-15782 GCA_011762715.2 Neuroterus valhalla
GAATGGAAGTAGGCAACGAGATAGGTTCTGAGCACTTTCTGGTGATAGCGACTCTGAGATGTAGAGGACCTAGGCATGCTAGAGGGGAGAAAAGAGGAACAAAGGCAAGAAGATTAAACGTGAGCAGTTGGAGGGAAGGTAATTCGAGACAATTTAGAGAAAAGATGGGAAATCGGGAGATAGAGAGTATGAAAGAGAAAGGAGGAGACACGCTGCTAGGAAATCTCAAAAGAGTGATTGAGGAGGAGAGGGAGGAGATAAGACTGACAGAAGATGGAGAAGAGGAAAGGAGAGGATGGTGAGATGATGAATGCAGGGAAAGTGTGAGACAGGCTAAGTGAAAGTGTAGAAAAGTGGAGGAAGGCGTATTGGGAAAAAGAGAACTTAAGAGAAGGCAATGAGTGCACGAAAAGGTGTTAGGCAGGAAAAGACCAGAGAAGAAGTTAAAATACATGAAAGAAGTCAAGAGAGCGGTAAGGGAAGGGTGGGAATGGGAAGTTACGAACAGGAAAAGAGGAGGAAGGAAGGGTGCAAATGAGAATATTAAAAATGTTGAACGGCCGGAATATTTCGAGTCCTTTCTAGAGGTCGTAAAAAATATGGTAAAGTGTGAAAGAAGAAAGGCGTTTGCGGGAGATAAGGACAAGGGTAATGAGATTAGTCGGCAATAAAAACAATGAAATATGTCGGGGAAGGGATGAAAGAAGAGATGGAAAATTTGCAGCAAGGTCTGGAGAGGCGAACGGTGACCCAAGGAATGGAAGACATGGCTGGTAGTACCGTTGATTAAGGAAGGAGAAGGAAACAAGGTAAAAGATATAGGGGTATTACGTTCTTGTCGGTAGGCTATACACTTTATGCAGAAGTGCCTAAGAATATACTAGAAAGGCAACTGGAAGAAGAGGGAAGTATACCACATAACCAAACGGGTTTCAGAAAAGGTATGGGAACAATAAATAACATAAATGTGCTCAGTTATTTGTCAAATAGAAACTTGAGTCCAAAGAGAGGGAAACTTTTTGCACTGTTTGTGGATTTCAGAGCAGCTTATGATTCCGTGAACGGAAGACCCCTCTGGAAGGCCAAAAAAGAAAGAGGAATAGGTGATGGCTTGATAGAAAGTATAAAAGAGATATTTGTGGAGACAGAGATAAGGGTAAAGATAATAGAAAAGGAAGGAGAGTAATTCTAGTCAGTACGAGGACTCAGGCAAGGGTGTCCGTTAGGTCCTCTTCTGTTACGCGTCCTAATGGCAGACTTAGAGGAGAAGATGAATAGGAAAGGAAAAGGGGTGATGATACTTGGAACTGGCAAACTGTTTTCGCTTTTATACGCAGACGATGTAGTGCTAGTAACGGATGACGAAAAAGTGATTATTCTGATGGTGAGAGGGTTCGAAGAGTATGTAAAAGAAAAGGACCTAAGGGTAAATGTGAGTAAGACTAAGATGATGTGTCTCAGAAATAAAAGATGTAAGGTAGAGTATGAATGGAAAACAAATAACGTTGTGGTGGAGTTGGTGAAGGATATCTGCTACTTAGGCTTTTGGTTCGAAACAGGAGGAGGAGACGATTTGCAGGTGGAGAAGAGAATGGAATGTGCGATTAAATTAATGGGACAATTGTGGGAAATAGGAAAGAGAAGGTTTAAGGACGACTGGAGGATGCGGGTGTGGATGTTCGATGTGGTAGTATGGTCAGTGTCAAGTTACGGAGTGGAGATATAGGATTGGAAGGAACATAAAAGTGTGGAAGGTCTGCAAGAGAGATTTCTGAGATGGCTCATGGGACTGAGCTGGAGTCTCCCAGGTTATATGCTGAGGGTGCGTGTGTAGGTATGAGCGAGAATCATGGTTGCATGTTGTAGAGAGATGTGGAGGAAGAAGGAGGAGGAGAGAGTATGAAAGATGACTCAAGTGGATTTTAATAAGATTTATAAACCTTATCTTCCCCCATAAGACCTGTTTCTACCATCTTGTTCACAGTAATGATTTCTTAAATGTTTCACTCTGAGGTTCACTAGCACATTACAATTACAAAGGATGTGGTTTGGAGTTTCCACACGGAAGACACATTCACGACAGTGAGGATCACTGTCATCTTTAATGTTAATCACGTGTTTCTTCCGGCGGCAGTGGGCTGTGAGCATTTCTACTACTACTTTCATCTGCGTCCACTTCATGTTCAGGAGTTTCTTAGCCTTTCCTAGACATGGTTTTTTGATCAACTTTTTAGAGTTTATCATTCCTTCAGCAAGAACATAATATCTTGCGTGCTCTTCCAGGAACCACTTCTTGATGGCATGCCCAGCCGATTCGGAACCCAAAGCAGATTGACCCAGTTCTTTCCTAAGACTTCGAGAAGTTATTGGAGGAAGCTACATACTATTCTGGATGTAATCTCTTCTGAAACGAAGGCCTTTAGAGCAGCCTGGCTGTCAGAACATATGTAAATATCGTGATCAACAAATACACGTTTACGAATCTCCCCTAAGCAACCCTTTATAGCTACAATCTTGGCTTAAGACACTCTAGGAAATTTGACCAATGTAATTTTTATCCCAGCACAGGGCGTCATTTCAAATATTTCATCTTGAAATCCAAGGGAGTCTTCAGAAACCGTATGTGTACCAGACGAATTCTCTTACTGTAGAAACATTATTATTCCTCTGTTGGTCATGCCACTCCTCCCTCTTTGGGAAGATCACCTTCAAGGGATTTTATAAATGAGTATTCTTTCAGCATGGTGTCAGAACATATAAAGGATTTCATCTCCGGTTAATACACTCGTGACAAAATCATGCAGTTCAATAGATTCAGCATTCCTTATAATTTCTCTTGGAGAAAACTTCTACGCCTCTGCTGCAGGCCTCCGCCTAATTAGAAGGTGTAGCGGTGGCACACCCAAGATGGATTCCAATGCCGCTGCTGGAGTTGTTCTCATTGCTCCGGCAATTGAGATCAGGCAACTTTCCGCCTCTCGTAAATACCTTGAGTTCTGTCTTATCCGGATTAACAGATGGACCACGGGAGTTGCACCATTTCTGAACTATATTTAGATCATTTTACCTGAGTTCAACCAAAGCACCCACATGTTTTCCTCTTACTACTATAACAAGGTCATCCACATAATCTTGCGTGTAGAAGTCTGACTCATTTAATCTACAAATTCATTTATCGGTGACAAGTGCCCATAAGCAAAAAGACCCCCCCCCCTTCCTGGGGGCATTCTTTCTTCATCTTCGCTATCACATTGCATTCGTGGAGTCCTGCTTTTTAAATATGGGAGGTCAGGTTAATGCATGATGCGCGTCAATGGTAGATTTTCCCTCCTGTTGTTGTTTCTTCCATGCCATCGGAGTATAACCCGTATCTATGCAAGCTCTGAAACTTGACACAACGTAACCATTAACTCATTTAGCCCTTTCTGAATCATTACCCGGATCATACCTAATTTTTGATTATGATACAATCTGACTAGCCATCCTCCGATCATCTCTACTGGCCCTTTGATCTTCACCATCGGAGGATTTCGGTTAAACATCCCTCCTGTAGGCAACATCATTGTCCTTGGTTGACAAGTATGATTCTTCTTCAAGGCTCTACGAAGTTTTGCAGTATCAGGTACATTCTCATTTCTCTGACAATAACTCCTACAATAGTTGTTTTTAGTTGACTGTATTCTATTTGTATATATCGATACACTACTCTTATACGAGTCCCATTTTTCAGCTCTTCTGTCTCTATTGAATAGTCTTCTAGTTCCTCTTTCATCATCATCTAGTTCCTCTTTCATCATCTCACCAAGGAGGATCCTTGTCTTGTTTCTTCATTCTGAGAGGACAATTATCCTTATTATTTATGCATGGCTCTCTGCACTATATCCACTGCAAACTTCAACTGATCAATTGATCTTATCGTTTCAAAAATAATTGCCAAGGACTTTCTAAAATCCTACCTATATTTGTTCCACTCAGTAGTTATTGAGTTCCTGGTCACAAAAAAAGGTATACCTCCACGATTTAATACACTCAATTAAGTGGTCAAAAACTAGTCTAAAAGGTACTTACCTCTATTGTTGATGTCCTTATTGTTTCATATTGTATGATGATGGCCATCCCTTCAAGGTGTAATAATCAACCGCTAATGCCGAGGTTAGATGCTTAAAAAGGGTGCCTGGAATGATATGTGAGCATAATACAATCACTGAAATTTCTTTCTAGCTCTCCAAACGCACCTATATAATCGGATGTGAAAATCCACTGTTTTTACTCGCGCAACAGTTCTCTAGAAGGATCTTCGTAATTAGAATGACGTATCCTGAACTCTCGATAGTGCGTGCGTACTCATGGGAATTGTGATTGTAAGTTATCACTCAAGGCAGAAATGAAGCGAGTACCGACATCCACCTGTCGTCCAGTAGGTTCCGCCCGCAATACTCTCAATGTCGCAATTAGGGATAGGACTTTATTACGAGTAGTTGTGAATTTAATGGGATATTTGGGGACCCGGGTACCCGGGAGCTGGGTTGATACTCGGGTATCCGGATAAGAAATGGAATATCGGGTACCCTGGTAATCGGGTAATACCTGGGTACCCTTTGTTTCACAATATTCCTGATACTCGAAATTCCACCGAAGTTTAGGTTGCTCCCGGGGTATCCGAGTACCCGGGTTAGGCCCGTGCCCTCGGGTACTCGCCCGAGTACTCGGATTTTTGGGTATCGGCAAAGTCAGAGCTCTAGTCGCAAGTTCACGTTCCTGTCCTTGCGATCGTCCACGAAGTCGAATAACTTCTCGCTCGAGGGTCATTCAGTTAATATTTTTACCTTCCTGGCTCTTTCGATTGATGAATGTCGACGGACATTGAATAGTTCACTCCTTTTTTTATTATTTCGCGATTGTATCGTATCGTACATTGTACAGAATTTGAGAAATATAGCCATACATTGCAATTAATATTAGACTTCTATCTATCGAGTCACTGTTCGGGCGCCACTTATACAAAATTCAGTTTTTCAGATGAAATTATTCGTATTTACTTTCGTATTTACTCTTTCTGAGCAAATAAAAAAAAATGGAGAGATTGAAGAAAAGGGCTCAGAACCCAATCGAGCGTTTCAGGTTAAAAAGAGAAAAATGATCATCCGATCATGCTCTAAAATAACATGCAGTTATAATGATAGAACCGATTTCAGTCTGAGAACATAAAATCGTTCAATTGAAAATGAGCAACGATAAGCTTCAACTCAAGTGAATGTGCAGAGATTTAAATAGTCATCACACGCATATAAAAATACGGAGTGATGAAGTTGATAACGAAATATTTGCTTTACTTCTAACATGCCTCCTTGTTTGACGATACCATATTAGCGGGAAACCGCTAATAGATTTCCAATTGGAAAGCTCCCATTACTCCAAAAGAAGATTCTGAATATGATCTGTTGAACACGAATCTTTTGTCAAGCCGACAATTGCATGAAAATCATTTGAGCGATGGACTCCGAAGCATAAAAAGATCAATCTAAAATTCTGATCGATCCTTTCCATCCCATTTATTTGTACACGGTCACAAACTTGCACGTCACTCCTCCTATCTTTACAGCCCTCACTTGCACCCCAAGCCCTTCACCCCGACCATGAATTTCTTCTTCAGAAGCATTCCCGATCCTCGTTGTAATTACCTCACTAGCCCTAACTTTAGCCTTGTTCTATTTTACCCCACTCTTGCCCCCCACCCACGTTTCTATCAGCCCCATTTCATGAAATTCCTGCACGAACCTCCAGAACTCCTCATCTTTCTTTTTCATCCCTGCTCTATTCCAAAATAGCACCTTTACTACTCTCCCGCCCTGCTTTCCCTCCACTCCATTGCTTCCTGTAAAACAAGTCCCCCTGCCCTTCTTTTACCTCCTCTTTCTCCTCATCTCAAACCTACATTGTCTCCTCAATTTTCATCTTCTCATACCCTATCTCTTATGCGACTTTTACTATCTGTAACTAACCAAGCCTCTACCTTCTCGACTCTTTTGTTCGCCCTTTCCTTCCACACCCTAATATCCTCTTCCATCTGTCTCATCTTATCTTCTTTTTCCTTCTTTGCAGACAGTGCCACTGTCTCAAATCCTTCTACTTTCTCCCTCAGTTATTTCATCTCTTTTTCCCATTTCTCTTCCCTCATCCTTCTACGCTGATTCCGCTTGCTCCCCTTACCCGTTCAATCCCTCAAATACTAATCAGCCTGCCTTTACGACAACCTTACCTTTCCTTCTGATCTAAACCTTACCTCCTCTCCCCAATGAAAGCTACTACCAACTTACAAATCCCCACTAACATGCAATGTGTGTAGCTGGAAGGAAAGCAAAAAGCAAAAGCGAGGAGGTAAAAAGAGTACAGGATAGGTATATCAGATGGACACTGGGTTTGGACAGAAGTACACCTAACTATATCGTGAGGAGGGAGACGAGGAGAACGGGTTTGAGGATTTTGATAGGTAGCCGGGCGTGTAAGTATGGGGAGAAATTCCTGGAATAAAGAGGAAGTGGGCTGGCGAAGAAGTTTTCGTGGAAGAAGGAGAACAGGAGATGAGATGGAAAGGTTGCGGATGATAGAGAAAGGTATTTTCGGAAGGATGGTCTGCATGAGGATGAAGTGAGAAGAAGTGACGAGGAGGTAAGTAAGGTGTATAAGATTGTTGAGGGGAATGGTATGGAGAAAGAGAAGGGTGAAGGGGATGAGATGATAAGAGGGTCGAGGTATAATGAGAAATATGAGTGGATTATGTCAATGAAGAGAGCGCGATATTTCAATGAGAAAGAAGAGAAAGGAAGTCAGAAGTTTTGTACTGGCCAGATAAGGTTGTATTTAATTAATTTGTAAATTGACTGCTTAGTGGAGCTGGGGTGCATCGTCATAGTAAAGCATTCAATTAAAAAATTTAATAATTCAAATAGCCTGTGGTGAAGATATTTTTCCTATTTTACATAGACTCTTCTCTTGGTATAGTGCTTGAAGTTGTGACGATTTTTATTGAACTTCGTTCATCATGAATTGGTTCCTGGATATGAATCTTACCTGAGTCTTGATGTAACCCTGCACAATGTCTGAGGAAATAAGAGTTATATCTGACGATTAGACGCCGAGCCAAACAGGTCGTGATACCAGCGATTCGAAGACCTTCTTCATATTTATACTAGCGATCGTTGTAAGGTAATCGCAATGGCTTGAAATTTTATTGAATCGGATATCATTGCTTATAAATAGTGAGATTCGGCTCAGAAAACATCCAGGCGCAACGACGTCTAGATCCGACTACCTCGATTCGAATAAACATTAGATGATTACGTGATTCACGATTTCTTCGTTGAGGCACACATCCATTTTAAAAGCTACTGACATCTTCTCCATTGAGAGTCTCGTCAAGCCTCTGAGTAGTTATGTCACACGCTTATCAAACGAGTCTTCATATTAGATCATTTGCCGTGTAGGTTTGACAACCATTAATATAGTATGTGTCCTAGGTGTTCGCAATTTGCATAAGATGCCCTGCAGGTATTATTAGCAACGTCTCAGTCCAAAATATGTCGCTAGTACGCTAAGGTTAAAATAACACCAACTTGGCTCACGAAAATAAAACTCTCGATAACCAGCTTCACCCCAGCGATTCTAAGTAAGCTTACGCTAGTTTATCGACATCAATTATTTCACATTGCTGTGAAAGTGCATGCGTATAATCTTTCGCAAAGAAAGGCAGTTTTGCGTCTAAGAATCTAAGCCCATCTAGCAAGGCGCTGGCGGACGGTCGCAGGATAAAATACGAGTCACGGAAGCTGGAGGCGCACCCCTAAATATGATCATTTTCCGCCAAAGTTTTTGGTGGCATAGTTCTGGTTCAAAGGGATTCTTAAATCACTTTGGTCGCTATCAATTTTCGGACACCCTCACTATTTGGATTTCAAATTTTAAGTCAACTAGCAAAAAAACTCTTGAGAAGTAAATTTAATTCATGTGGTGCATTTTTTTGGGGACAATAGATGAAGTGTCTAGAAAACCGTGCTTCTTATGCAAGGAGCAAGTTATTTTTCAGTTAACAATTGATAGTTTTAACAATTCATATTACAGAAGAAGTATCAAGCACATGTGAAGAACCTGTGAACATTTTTCCATTATTTGCCAGTACGTTTTTTATTGCAATTATATCATAAGAGTCTAATCAAATTGTCTTAAAGGTCTTGTCCAAGGATTCGAAGATCTCTGGAGACAAAGGATGGTGGACAGGAAAGATTCGTGAGAAAGTGGGAATTTTCCCGTCAAATTTTGTGGTCGAGGCAGAAACGATTGACAGAGTATGCTCGGTGATTGATAATGTTCATCCCATTGAAATTGACTTTGAAGAACTACAGTTGGAAGAAGTGATTGGAGTCGGCGGGTTTGGTAAAGTTTACAGGTGTGTAGAAACATACTTAATAAGAATCATCTACCCGAAAATTGAGGATCAATACCTAACCAGGTTGATTTCTTGTAGTTGAAAGTCCAGGTGCTAATAGGGTCATTCTTTTATTCTTTATTTTTGAATATGAAACTATTCACGTCATATGCTTTTAATATTTCCCAATTAGCTGGAGGTTATTTAAGTCAATTCTAAGACTGATGTTTTGTGCCCTAATGTACAAATGTCAGTGTTGAAATCTTGTTGAAATATTTTATGTATATATCCAATGGAGAGGAATGGCTAGAAGTTCTCTAAAATTGTTCAGCGTGGAATGTGCCTGCATGTGCCCTGAAAAATTAACATAACATGTCCTCAATTCAAGCAGAGTTTTTGTCAGTAGGCAGGTTTAAATGCGAAAGATGAGCCTTTCTTAAACTATGCAACTAGCGATTTAAAAATAATATATCCGAAATCCACAATTTTTTCCGATTCCAATGTCACATTGTTGGCCTATATAAGTTGAAAATTTGAAGGACTGTAATAAAAAACATTTCACCTCAACTTTCATTGTAATATCAATTTGGTCTCAAACTTTCAGCCATTCATATACAAAATGCATGTCGTGAGAATCGGAAATATTCGCAGATTCTGAATAAATCATTTTTAACTCACTAACTGCAAAATTAAGAGTTTCTGAATTCCACATTTCTCCCCCATTTTATTAACGAAAGATGACTCGTGGAAGGATCTTCCTGCAGACTGGCGAAACCCTTGTGTGTCTAAGACATGAACCGACCAAGGTGTGACATGTTTCCGTCATGTGAGTATGATAAGGAGGTTACGAACCAGTAAAAGTGTCGTACCTCCGAGAGCGACAAGGACAAGGAAAATTATTTCAATCAAATAGTTATTTTGGGGAAGCAGTACGTTGTGTGTTCAGTAAAGACTGTTGTCGAGAACATGTAGTTCCAGTGAATTCGGCACTTCCCGTTCTTAGCAATCGACTCTTTCTTCTTTGGAGCGTTCGGCTGTATCAAGTATTTGAAGAAATTCTCAGCCCTACAGAAAACTTATTCACTGCCAATCGAAGTGCTGGATCTACAAATATCAGCAGATATTACGTAACTACAGCAGCAGGAATTAAAAGACACATTGGAGATTTTGTAAGAAAGGAAGCGGAACGGGGAGTGAGATTCGAGTCTAGATTGGTCCCTCGTCAACTTATAGCCAAGCAAATGAAACCCAAAGAGACACCATCAACTAAATAATTTCTTTACATATAGTCAAGAATTAGTTCACGAATTAGTATTAATACTGTTAAAAGTAACTAAAAATTATATTATTATCGGGTTTCTTACAAATTTTAGAAGATTGAATTCGAAAGAATCACACAAATTTTCGGAGGATTCCCCAGAATTTAATATACTTCCACAGAATTTCACAGTCCTTACAAGCCTTTCACAAAAATCGAAAGAATTCCGAAGATCCAAAGAAATTTCTCCTGGATAAAAGTACTTGCACAGAATCCTACAGTATTCAAAAGTCTTTCACGGTAATCGAGAGGATCCCAAAGATTTTGAAAGAAGTCGACAGAATTAAAGAGATTTTCACATGATCTAACAGAATTTACGAGCCTTCTACATAAATCACATGAATCTCGCATGTTTCTAGATGGTTCTACAAGAATCAGCGAGGATTTCACAGATTCTTAGACAACTCAACAGGAACTCAAAACAGTTCTACAGATTTTTACAGAATTTGAAAGACTCCTGCAGAGTTTTACAGTCTGAAAACCTTTTACAGAATTTAATAGGATTCCGAAGATATGAGAGAAAATTTCAGGAATGGAAGAGACTTGTACAGGAATGGAAGAGACTTGTACAGGAATCTTCAGTATTTAAATTTTATCTGCAGAATTTGAGAGAATCCCATAGATTTTGAGAGAATTTTCCAGACTTGGAAAGACTTTCGCATGATTCTACTGTATTCACGAGACTCCTTCAGAAGTAAAGAGGCGCCTGTCGAATTGAAGAGACTGCTACAGAATTCAGCAGATTTGTATGGAATCCTGAAAAAAAATTTTGAGACGGCTACATGGCTTAAAAGAATTTCAAAATTGTTATGGCAGTTTTTCAGAATCCAGCATTATTCACGAGTGTGCAATTCCACAACAAACTCGGTAAATTTCAATTCAGAACGATTATGATTTCGTTTTCACTGGATGAGGTTGAGTCAATGATTCCAAGACCTATCGTGTGAACACTGTAGAGTCTTCATCTATTCAAATGTTCTCGTTAAACTCGCGGCTAAGTCCTCCTTCGATCGTCGAACTATTTGTCTCTATTTCTATCCATATATCAATTAATTAGAATAAACTTGACGTGAATGGGACAATTCTAACGTGAATTTTCTTGCAAAATCGTCGCGTTCCTCGCGTTCTTACATACTGTCTTTTTCGGGAAACCCGAGTGTTTTCTACGACAACCCATATCAATTAACACACTATTATAATTAGACCCAATATTCACACGTTACAGTGTATTTGTATAATTTGGGACATTGAGAATTATTCTATTATACTGAACGCGTGATCATACCGCTCGCCTCGTGAGTTAGAACACGAAAAGATACCTGGAAGATAAAAACAAGTCAAGAAAAAACCAACAAAGAATCAGATGAAATAATGGTAATGGTCGGTTCGGAATCGGCCGTAATATTGTTATTATCTAAGTAACTAATGTTTTATCTGACATACTTTCAATTGTAATTGTCTGTCAATGTATCTTCCTTGAGCTTCTTCACCATGATGATATACATAAGGAGATCAAACTAGTGGAACTAAAAATGAGCACTTTCCTGTTGACAGAAGTTCGCACACCCACGCATGTACAAACTCACACTTACGTATAGTTCAAAACTTCCCGAGCATGGCGTGCCTCCTGCATTGTACAAATAATATTGCCGCCTATGTGGACATGACGTATACATAGCCTCAAATGCGACTGAAACTTCGGCCATTTTTTTATTCAATTGCGGTTAGCACGCCACGCTTGGGAAGTTCATGCAGTGCACACGTATATGAACGTTTTAGTGGCAACAGAAAAGCGACCGTTTTCGGTGAAGTCACTACATTACAGATTGGTCTCCTTATGTCTATTCTCCATGTTCTTCACTTTCACTTTCTCTGCTGTATGATTCATTGCATAGTCTATTGTAATTTGGAAATAAGCTTTCCTGACTGTGTGTTAGTCTTTTGTCAGTCTTCGTTTTCGTCGCAACATAAGCGAACACAGTAGAGCCTTATTCCTCATTTTCGTGAATCGAGACGATATTTTATAATTTTTGAAAGTTATCCACTTTTTTGAATGAAGACGGCTTTAAAAGGTGCATTATTTTGTTAATTATTATTCCCCGCATTAACTTCTTTGTTCCAACCTTTTCTTACATCATAAATATTACCAATTTCAAAATTATTTATTGCTCAAACATTCGCGTACATTTTTGGTCCTTCGCCCGGATACTTCTCAGTGCATTACGGCGAGTTCACGAGTTGCTGGTGCACTTAATTGCGATTTTTCATAAGTGCAATGGTGACAACTAGACATTGTTTTCTTAATGTGTCTTCAATATGCTTGATCCCTCTTCAAGTCTCTGCCCTTGGTTTTGAGACTTGTTTATATTTCCAGAGGTACGTCAATCTCACCGTGAAATAATTACGGAATATTCTGTGGGACTATAACTTTCAAATAATATTTCAAGGTGAGTTTGTATCAGTGGAACCAGTTCTAATTGAAAATTACGTAGCTCCTTCATTGAGTAATTTATTGCCCACGTGTTTATTCGTAAACTGTCTCGTGAATTTCGAGTCTTTCCCTGAGACTCTTTGAATGTCCTAAAATTGAAACTTGTGACTTTCGTGTGATCTCAAAATCGTACAAATGAATCGCGATAGTGGTTCCGTCTCATTAGCACAGCGCGACCTCTAATAAAATTCAGCTGTCAAGACGTCGACTCAATATCTTCATAATTTCGTACGTGTTCTTGTAGTTTGCGAGTGATTATCATCTTCGTCAAAATGACAACACACCAGGTAAAGTTGCTCGAGCTCCTCACACGCGTAGTATGTTGATAGCTGTGTTTCAAACATTGGGTGCGAATTTTCTGAAATTCCAGTCGCAACATTTAGAATTTTTGAGAGACCCTCTGAGTAACGACATTGAATGTTTCAAGGATGACTTGTCATCGCAAGTTAAGGAGTGGTTCAAAACTTATAAAGGAGTGTATATTGATGCACTCGAAGCACTTCCATCTTGGGATGGTGGTGATGAATCATGAGTTAATATCAACCCTCGCGTGTCTTCCAATTCCTAAAAATCGTTTCCGAAAATAACATTGCCGACATTTGCAGGCAATTATACTGGGTGGTCGAATTTTCCACATTTGATCAAATCGTTATTTGATAATATATGGAAATCGCTGATGTCATAAAATTACACCACTTGAAGACAAACCTGTCTGGCGAACTGGCTCAGTTGTTGAAAAATATCCCTGTCACGAATAAAAGTTGCAGGCGCACGTGGAAGTTATTGGTTGATCGCTATAAGACTAAGCGAATTCTTATTAATTGGCACTTATTGGCTATTTTTTCATTGAAGACTTTGTCGAAAGAATTAGCTCCTGGTCTTGAACAGCTGGTCAATACGGTGGTAGAGAGCATACATTTCTTAGTAACAGATTTCGCACGTTGGAAGTCCTTCAAGGAAATCCTGCAGAAGCTGGAGCTTCATGTTCAGCATTTTCGTTAAAAAAATCTTTTCAAAATTCTTTGGCCTGTGAGATTTTTCTAGCTGAATCAAATTTTATTATCGAATCTTTAATAGCTCAAACATACAGAAAAAATTATATTCTCCTTAAAAAACAAAATGTATTCATCACGTTTGATTTTCTCTCCTCTGATTAATTTGACTTGGGAGAAGGAGTTTTAGTGCAGAAATAAAATTAACTTGGAACAGCGAATTCTTTACATGGAACGGGGACTTTTCAAAATAATTCTAACAAGAGGAAGGCCTGAAGTATGAAACTCGAATCGAGATCGCATTAGAACAAATAGATAATCAAATTTCATCAGATATGTATTGCGGCTTTTTTGTAAGTGAAGCCCAAGTTTGGAGATATAAAAATGTGAAAATCGCAGTTCCCGTTGCTAATGCCCGAGTTTCACTCATATACTTTTGATGTCAACAACCCATAGTGGCCTAGTGGTAACGCTGTATACCCCATGTCCCTGAGTGAAGGGGTTTAACTACTGACGATAGCTTTTTTTTTCCTTTCCTTATATTCAATGCTGAATCCAAAATAGTTGAGAATTGTAATTCTGATTAGAACTGCATCATATTAGAAGTGGCACCACATTCAAAATTTCATAATGAAGGCTGAAGAAAGTCAATCATGCATCATGGGCAAGTGTAAAGAACTCTTCTATTTTTATACCATATACATAATATGTGCTGCAAATGTTTTTTTGTACAATAATTCTGAAGTTGTTTGTTTTCATAAAATGTGCTCGTTGCGAGAAGAGGCTTTGTTTCAAATGTTTCTATGACAATTATCACCCAAAAGTATGTACTTTATAATTATTGTACGGAAAAAACATGTGCAGCACATATTATGTATATGGTATAATATCAAAAGAGGTTTTTTTACACTTGACCATGAATGACTTTTTTCAGCCTCTATCCTAAAATTTTGAATGTGGTGCCACTTTTAATATGATGCAGTTCTTATCAAAATTAGAATTTTCAACTATGTCGGATTCAGCATTAAAAACGACGAAAGAAAAGAAAAAAAAAAAAAAAAAAGCCATCGTCGGTAGTTGAACCCCCTTACTCCGGGACATGGAGTATACAGCGTTACCATTAGCCCACTGTGGGTTGGTGACATCAAAAGTATATGTGATACTTCCGCATCAGCAACGGGAACTGCGATTTTCAAATTTTTATATCTCCAAACTCGGGCTTCACTTACAAAAAAGCCGCGATACGTATCTAATGAAATTCGATTATCTATTTATTAGTTCTAATGCGATCTCGATTCGAGTTTCATACTTCAGGCCTTCCCCTTGTAAGTTGAATTTAGAAGAGACAAATTGAAAAAACGCTTTCTCAGGTTAGAGTTCGTCTGAATTTGAAAGTCCCCTTTTTTTAATTCCAAATGAAGAAAGTAGATACTTTGAGCGGTTTCAGAGTCGAAATAGTATTTCGTTCGAAGAATATTCCTGAAATATAATAGAAATAGTATATTACACTACAAGGGCAGAAAGTTGAAATTCCTGCACTGCGTGATATGGTGCCCGAGGCGGAGCCGAGGGCATCATATCTCGCAGTTCAGGGCTTTCAAACTCCTGGCCGCGTGGTGTATACTGTTTTTCTTCATACCCGTTCGAAAGTACGGCGAAGAATCATATTTTCATAAACAATATAATGTAAATTAAAGCATGTATTGATGCCTGCCCCGACATTCGCAGCACGAGCGAAGCGAGTGGTGCTGGTCGGGGGGCAGGCATCAAATGCATTTACGAAAGCAAATATAATTACACATTTTCAAAAGAAATAGCCTTAATTTTATAGATATGCTTTTATATTTCTGTTATAAGTACTACACAACTTCAATATTCATTTTATTATAAAATATTCCTAGAAACTTATTATATTATTATTTTATTATAAAATAATGTTTTTATATTTCTGTTGTAAGTACTACATAATTGCAATATTCCGTTTATGATAAAATAGTTTTTGGAACTTATCACATTTCTTTCTTATTACAAAAAATTATAGTCAAAACTTAAATTGATAATTGCAAATCTTTTTAAGTCCACATCATGTTTTTTTTCGCTGGTTTCACAATCCATTCCTGAATAATAAAAGTTGTTGATAATATTCCCATGAAATACACAATTTTCATACTTAACACCGGGATTGTTTATCGCTGAATTTTTTAATAGAGATTTCAATGTGTCGTTAGGTTATTTATTTCTAACTTCTTCAGTTCTTGTCTTTTTTAGTGGAGGTTGGTTCTCTAATCCTTTAGAAAAAAACTGATACTGGTAGTTTTGTCATAAAATTTGTGGGTCGTGTAGATTGATAATTAGTAGTGATGAGTATTTGTTTGTGTCTTCCTGTTGTAATAGAAGGCGTTGGCAATATTGGTGATTTCGGTCTCTCTGATGGAGTCGATTTTTCGATCGCAGCTACGTCTTCATCATCGAATTCAAAGTTATCTAAAAAATTGTCCCATTCGACATCTTTAAGTGTCGACTTTTCATCTTTATTAGCAGCTTTTAATTCGTTTGAAC
>WSXT02238309.1:0-15782 GCA_011762715.2 Neuroterus valhalla
AAGAGACGAAGGTGAGTGTGGGACTTGCCAAGCGGCACCTACCCACTAAACCTTAACTCCTTTTCCCTGCCAACCCAATTCCCCGGAACCGCTTTCGCATAACTTCAGGGAAATGGGGGTAAGGACAGTGCGCCGCGCTTCGGCTTCCCTCTGCTCTGCTAACTTGGACTACAGACTCCTACGTCCGACCCTACCAAGATGCATGCATCGTCGTCAGTAGCACGACAATTTCGCGCAACGGGCTCGTCGGCCTCCGTCATCTTGATAGGGCTCTATCGCCTAGCGTCTCGAGGCTTTACCTTCGGCTTCGCTCCTCGGTACGCCTCGCACCGTGCAGTTCCCGGAATTTGGTCGACCCGGGAACTTTCGCCTTTTGCGGCGCAGAGGTAACAGTGCGGAGTTCTTTTGCACTCCGCAGACCTGTGTCTCTTCTTGCCGCACCTCCAGCAGTACGTCTTCCTGTCTGGACCAGTGCAGACCGCTGCCATATGGCCGTAGCCATGACAGCGGTAGCACCGGGTCACATCCACCTTCTCCCTGACACGAAAGGACACCCACCCAACTTTGAGGTGCCCTGCGCGCACCAGCCTTAGGGCCAAGTCTTCATCCATCTCGACGAAGGCCTTAAGGTTACCCCTATAGGCCTTCTTCGTTCGATTCACTTTTATGCTCCCCTTTATGCCGTCACCAAAGTACTTCTTTATCGTCTCTCCGACTTCTTGACCCTTAGTGAGCTCGTCGAAGTCAAGTACCTTGACCTCGACACGAGGGACCCGCTCCCGGACTTTCCCCTCTTCGCCCATTGCTACCTTGATGGCAGCGGACAGTTTCGCTGCCATCCTCAGCTCGACCTCAGGTCGAGCTCGCTTCTGGTCCTCCTTCTTCTTCATCATCTTTTTCTGGGTTTTCGTTCGGGCCTCCCTCATTGAGCTCGAGGCTGCAGGTAGAGGAACCTGCACTAGCGTCTTCACCTTTTCGAGCGCTGGCCGCTTTTTGCTTGATTCTGATGGGCTCACGGTGAGTTCTCTCTGCCCCTTCCCTTGGGTTGAGGCGAGAGTTTTCCCGGCATCTTCGTCCGTTTGCGTCTCCATATTTTTTCCCTTTCCCTTCTTGCCACTTTTCTGAGCCTCCTAGGGCTTCTTGGTGGCTTCAATTTCTACGGGTATTTGATTTCCCCGGTACCACCCATTTCTGGAAGGCATTCCCCTATCCGCAACCTGGAGAGGCGCCCGATGGGAGACCAGCAACACCACACGGGCTGGTGAATTTTAGTTTCCATATGTTTCATGAAGATATTAGCTATTACAGGTGAAATTAGGAATCACAACATTGAGACAGTGTTCTATCAAAGGTATGATATCAGAGGGGAGTATGAGGGAGATTTGATCATATCAATTCCATCAGGGATTGGTACTTTTGTTAAGAGATATACTACGTCCAGAAAAATGTAAACCTGTTATATCTTTTTGATAAAGTCAGGAGAATTTTGAACGTGAGTGACAAAATTTCCTGAGGACGGATTCAACTCTTCGGTTAGGAGGCAATCTAGGTTGTAGGTTGCTAAGTTCATTGTGCTGACGATCAGTCTGAGTCCAATGTAGTTTTTATGGATTTTTGGGAGTTCGTAGAGTCTTGAAGAAAAAAAGGATTAGTGGGTATCAATTTGGATATTGCTTGTTTATTGAGTTCAGAGTCCTTTAGGAGGGTTTTCGTTTTTTTACTGTTATTTAAGTGAGATCTTAGCTCACTTTTTTGTATGTAGCGTCACTTAGAAGGTTCTTGATTTTGTTGTCGTAATCTTCTTTATTTATAAAGGCAGTGTTGCTTTTATCTGCAGATAATACTATAATGCCTTCATCCTGACTGAGTTCTTTGATTACTGTTCTTTCTTTTTTGGTGAAGTTTAAGGAGCGAAGGCGGGCTTGGCGCAGGATGTTGACTGTCCTCCGTCGAACGTCATCCGCTTTTTCGGATGGAAGGTTTTATATTGCAGGTTCTAAATTGATGATCATTTCTCCTCTTGGAATTTTCTAGGGCGTGACAGTAAGATAATGTCCTTTAAACAGAGCTGAAATCATTTCATTGCTCAAAGGGTGGTTAGAGATGTTTTTTAGTGTGTTAGTTAGTGGTGTGTGCTTTACTGGGAGTAATCTCTCGAATTTTGTTCTTTGTTTTTTAAGTGTAAATATTTTTCCGTCGGGATTAGTCAAATGATATGCGGTTTCATTTTGACAAAATGTCGGATCTGAGGGTGTTTGATAAGGGAAGGTGGAGTTGTCATGGTTCTTTGAAGGTGGTGTAAGGTGAATTTAGTGAAAAGAGCAAGTCCCCACAGTGGGGCCCTTGACCAATCACAGGCATCGTTGAGAGCATATATCATAACAACATAACCTGAAACTTCAGTTTTAGGCCAACCCTGAATATGCGAGATGCAACGTTCACGAAACGTCGAAAAAATTTTTAGTTTTGTTCAAGATCGAAACGCGGAATACCTTATTTTAACGAATTTGATTCTAAATTTAAAAAAGTTTCAAAGTATTGGTAAGATTTATTGAATCATGAATAAAACGCTCTGAAAAAAGCACCCATTTCCGAAAAATCTTTTGCCAAATTAATAGCGCATCCCGAAAATGCCAATTTCGACTCATAAAGTGTTGCGTAGGCTTTTTTATTTTTTGATTAGAAGAAAGATATAAATAAATGACCCTCAAGATATTGCTTAGGTTTGTTGAAGCGCTAAATGAGCGCTTGGAAAGGGTACCATATTTATTAACGAATACAAACCTTTGCTGGCTTTTACCTAATAAATTTCGTATTTGGCCTCAAATAAACTGAACTCATCTTTCTTCTCTTTCTAATAATGTGGAAAATTTCCATCAAATAGATATTCTTCATTATTTAGAAAATTTCGATTTACAAATGCATAACTTTGGAATTTCTTAGTTCAGAAATTCACTTTTTGGTCTTAAAGAAGTCAAATAATTTGTCTTTTTCCCAAATACTGTAAAAAATCTACGTTGCATAGCCGTCATTTAATATTTGAACAATTAAAACTAACAATGGCATAATTTTGTCAGTTTTACTTAAAAGATTTCGTTCATGGCCTATAATAAACTAAAATAATTTTGCTTCTTCTTTAATAGTATGAAAAATCCTCGTTTCTGAAGTATTATTCATTATAAATACAATTTCAATCCACGAATACATAACTTGGTCAGTTTCCACTATAAACATTTCGTTATTCGTGAAACTAAGTGAATCATCTAGACAATTTGAATCACTAAAGTGAAGAACGAATATTCGCATCGGTCAACTCAAACTGTTTGGTTCAGAGGTATCCAACGTGTGAGCAACGGTGTAAATAACTGTCACTTGTCAATCCCCTCTTTTACCACCTTGGATGGGTTCATGCGGTGATCGCGATGTGGAAAGGGGTCCTCGGCGGTGTGAACAGCGCACGCAAGTAGGAGTGGTTAGGCGTAGTCAAACGAAGCCCGTGGTGGAACGAGGAGAGCATTCTCGTTAAAGCGCTCGGAGAAGAGGATGAACAGGAGAAGCGCGCCAACCTTGCGTTCGTCACCCCTGGTTTTAGTTTATAAATTATAGCTATGCAACGGAGATTTCCGATGGTATTAGGAAAAATAAAACTGATTTCAGTTTATTCTAGGCTAAAGCGAAATATCCAACGTGAAAACTGCCGCCATTTCGTATTTGTTAAGAGTAAGTGTTGGAATAATACAAAATAGCTATGCAGCGAAGGTTTTCTATATATTAGGAACAAAGCAATATTATTTTAGTTGTTTTGACCAAAAATTGAATCTCTTGAGTGATTCATCAAATAATAGCTGAATTGTGGATTTTTGTATAAAATTTGTAAAACATTGAGGTGATGTTGTTTGTATGGAATCATTTTACAATTAAACTCAATTTTACACACATCTACTGAATAAAATCGCGCGAAGTTCGAGCGCGCCTAGAGGCTCATGATGAGACTCGTGCTTCGCGTTTGGCATGCTACGTGAATCACGCTACGCGCTCGATCCCAATTAATCAACGACATCATTCTTATGCTTCGACATTAGGTAAATGCTTCGCGCTCGATATACCTTGAGTAATATCAGGCGCTGTTCCGGGCTAAAGTTCAATTTTAACTTTTTTCAGTTGTATTTTTATGTTCAAAACCATAAATATGTTGATGAAAAGCTGGCTAACAATACTTAACATATCTTTTTGAACCGAAAAACAGTGTGCGAAAAGAAATTTTATTAAGAAGATTTTTTTGTAAGTTATCGTGTTGTCAAACGAAAGACATACAAACAGACAGATCGACAGACAGACATGTTTATGAAAACCATTTCTACTTGCCCAGAGGGATTCAAAACGTTGAGAGTTGGAAGAAATCGGATAGGTCCAAATAAATATGAATCTTATACTTTCCATCATAAATGATGAGAACATAGACCAGGGGTGTCCAACGCAAGGTTGGCGCGCTTCTCCTTCCTTCTAGTCCAAGCAATAGGGAAATTGTTGTGTCAAAAATTTTTGCAGGGAACTGACTGTGCCTTCAGAAGAAAGGTACTCCATACTTTATTGCAGTCATGTTGTTGACTCGTGAATAACATGTCAAATGTTTTAATTAACGTTTAAAGCCGAAAAATTGCACTGTTTCAGTTGTTTTGATAACATAAAAAGTATTAGAGCAATCTTTATGGCATTAATAAATAAGTTATAGGCAATCAAATTACGGATAAAATGAGCCCTTGATCGACCAGATCGGATAATGGGAGGCCGAGATAATTAGTAAAAACTAGGAAATTTAAGGCTTGTTTAACAATTCAATATCTTTGTTAATTTTGAATTTCCATGACTGGGCTTTGGTGGAAAAGTAGCGATTTCTATGCCCTATAAGTGTTAAAAAGAATGGACACTGTAAGACAATAACTTTTTGTGTGATTGCTTTTTCAATTTTTCAATGCTGCTGATTGCAAAATGTCTGTATGGTGCACCGATGGTCCGATTTCAATTTTTTAAACGGATTTTGAAACTTTAACTGAAGCACAACAAAATGTATATCTTCGTTTTCCAGTGAAATGTTGCTAAATCTGTTAAAAACATTTTAAAACGTGACTCCAAACTGCTGAGCGCTCGATAGTAGCCGAGGAGTGGGGGAAGAAGGAAGGTAGAAGAGGCTACTTTCGAGCGCTGAGCAATTTGGGGTCATGTTTGAAGGCTTTTTTAACGCATTCAGCAATATTTCACAGGAAAACCAAGATCCACATTTTGGTATACTTTAGTTAGAGTTTCAAAATTCGTTTTAGAAAATTGGAATCGGACCATCGGTGCACATACAGACATTTTGCAATTAGCAGCATTAAATAATTGAAATAGCAATGACGCAAAAAGTTATTATCTTACAGTGTCCGTTCTTTTTAACACTTATAGAGCATCAAAATCGCTACTCTTATACAAAAGCCTAGTCATAGGAATTCAAAATTAACAAAGATATTGAATTGTTAAACAAGCCTTAAATTTTCTAGTTTTTACTAATTATCTCGGCCCCCCATTATCCGATCTGGTCGATGAGGAGCTCATTTTATTCGTAATTTAATTGCCTATAACTTTGTAATTGATGCCGTTAGGATTGCTATAATGATTTTTATGTTATAAATAAAACAACTAAAAGAGTGCAATTTTTCGGCTTTAAACGTTAATAAAAACATTTGACATGTTATTTGCGAGTCAAGAATATGACTGGAATAAAGTACAAAGTACCTTTATTCTAATGGCACAGTCGGTTTCCTGAAAAAGTTTTTGTCACAAATCACTTTATTAAATAATCCCTGTTGATAGGACTATTCTCCTTCTCCGAGCGCTTCATCGAGAATTCTCTCCTCGTTCCACCATGGGCTTCTTCGGACTACGCCTACTTGCGCGCACTGTTCACACAGCCCGGCCGCCGAAGACCCCTTTCCACATCGCGATTACCGCATGAACGCATCCAAGGTGGTAAGAGAGGGGATTGACAAGTGACAATTATTTACACCGTTGCTAACGCGTTGAACACCTCTGACATAGACGTTCGAATTCTACCGCCGAACTATAAGTGCTTTTCGGAAAAATTTAGATGCAATTTTATAGGACTTTCTGAGGTGATAAACTTTGCTATTAGATCTTCCCTTGTATTTTGCATTGTTAAGCTATAAATTGGAATCCTTAATCTTCTCATATCATTTTCCTTGTTTGAAACAAAAACCTTTCCCTCTATTTGAAAACTGTCGAGAGAAATTTTGTAGAACTTCTTCAGACTGACAATCTTGGTCTTATGTCTATCTACTGTATCTCGTGCAATTTTGTTCAAATTCAGATGAATCTAATACCTTCTATCACGAATCATGACAATTTAAAAATATCAGTTTCTAGCATTGAAAAGTATCTTATTCCGTATTAACCACATTTTATACTTGATAAGTGACAATAGAATTTAAATGTTGTCTTATCATCCAATACCGGTAAAGTTACTTTTAGAGAGTTTTTAGACTGAATTGTGGCCTGTAGACTGATTTGTACAGAGAGACCTTCTTTGCCCACACGTCTGCAAAAACCAAATAATTGACATGCGAAGCGTTCCATCAATTTTTCAATTTAACTCTGAAAAAAACTAGAAAGTACTCGTGGACACTAAAGGCCGAAACAATAAAATATTTTTTTTGGAAAATCGAACTGGACCATTATCTTCTGCAAGGTCAAGAATTAGGTTGGAGCAATTAATCGGAACAAATTAAATGAATTTCCCAAATTTTGTACTGGCACCCTTATTCACTGGCACGATTCAATTTTGAAACATAAGAGCTTTCTTGCGCATCAAAGTTTATGTATAGAAGATTTATACTTCTTATGGAATAAAATTGCATAAACTCCCACGAATTATGGACCTTCCATCATTATTCTCGCAGAAGATGTTCGAGTCAACTACTTAAGGATCATTTATGACTATAAGTAACTTTTAATCCACTACCGTAAGTGCAACGATATGACGGAATTTTTCTTGCTCCAAGCCATTGTCCATTGGAAAGGTTTTTCTCTTTTGGTATGATACGCCATCGTTATTTCTACTCAGACCATCTACCTTGCATTGTCCTCGCGAAAATTACTATCTACAACCTATGCGTTTGTTATAAATAATGAAAATAGGGTGGATACCTTTCCAGAAATGATTTCCCACATTATTGCTTGGATCCAATAAATAATACTAAATCCTCAGAAAGATCAGCCTTGTGAAGCTCACGAACGTTTTTCCTCTAAATTTCGTGAGCAGATAAATTCTTTTGAAATATTATTGACGAAGGCAAATTGATACTCAGTTTCGAAAAAATTTCATCTCATTATGTAGATAAAACTTTATTCTTCAGCCTATTGACCTTGAAAAATTGACTTGCTTACACCACCATATTTTACAAAAATTTTTTTCTTTAAGATTGCATACTTAAATCTGATATCCGTCCACACTTCATATAATATCATTCGTCCATACCTTAATTCTATGGCCGCTCACTCTCATTGTCTTGCCATCCTCGATTCGCCTCGCACGCATTTCGCTTTCTTTTGCCAGCCTCGCATTACTAAACTCTGCCTCTGCAGTTCTGACCTTTTTCTTATCTACTATGACTTATTTGTTATTCCTTATCTACTATTTACTTTGTTTACACTGACCTCATTTCTATTTCCTCTCTTCCTTATACATCTATCTTTCTCTGTTCCTCCTCCTCCTTCCTTCTCTTCCTCTCCATCTTACCCAACATCCCCTTCTCCTAAGCAATCGACCTTTTCTCGCCTCTTTGATGCAGTATTATTTTCATGCTAATTCCACTTTTTCCTATCTCCTCGCATTCTTCCAATCAGTGTTCCACCTTTGCATACCCCTTTCCACACAATTCACACATTCTCTTCTTCTCAGGAAGCAAGCACCTATTTTAACCCTTCATGATTCTACATCTCATCCCCGCTATTATCTCCTGGCTTCCGTACTCTCCTTCCTCACACAAAAATCGCGCTCTCTCCATTGGCCTAATCCACCCATATTTCTCATTAAAACTTGACCCTCTTATCCTCTCCTCCCCTCCTGCCTTCTCTCTCCATGTCGTTCCTCTTAACAATCTCATACAACTTTTTTTCCTCCTCGTAATTTCTTCTCACCTCATCCTCATGCAGACCATTGTCTCGAAAATAACTTTCTCCCTCATCCTCTGTATTTTCATCTCCTCTCCTGTTCTCCTTCTTCAACCAAAACTCCCTCACCAGCCTACTTTTCCACGAATTTCTTATCATACTTACACGACCAGCTACCTTTCAAAATCCCCAAACTTGTTCTCCTGATCTTCCTCCTTACGATTACGATTTACTTCTGTCAAACCGCTTCATCCGACTTGCAAATTCATCTGCAAACAACCAGTTTTTCAAACCCCACACCTGCCTCTTGACAACATTTGCCCTCTTACCCCTTTCCTCTATTCTCCCTTATTCACTCCTTCATTCTTCAGAAATAGTAAACCCAGGTGCACAAACTCTTCCACACCCTGCACCATCGTCCCCTTCCATTTCCAATACTCTCTCTTATCCCTTCCACCTCCTCTCCTGAACACCATAACCCTGGACGTTTCTGCATTTAACTCTAACCGACTCCTATCCAGGTACCTTCTCAACCTCTTCATCATCTTTTTCAATGCTTCCTCTCTTTTTGCCAGCAACACTATGCCATCTGCATACGCAAGTGACCAAATTCTAACCCCTCCTACCCTCACTCCCCCTACCGCTCATCCCTCTAGCTTCCTCTCCATGTCAGCGATTAAGATCTCGGAAAACGTTGTGCTTAGCGGAAACCGATGCCTCAACTCCTTATTCATCCAGAAACCCTCTGAAATCCTGTCCCCTCCTTTCACCTTATCTTTCGTCTTTTCATATACCCCTACTCTTTCGATCAGACTTTTCTCTACTCCTCTCTCCTCCATCGCCTCCCACAACTTCCCCCTATCCACCGACGGAAAAGCGCCTTTCAGATATACAAAAAACGCGTACACTTTCGACCCCTACTTTGATATTTCTCTATCCACCACGTGCTACAAAATATAAATATTGTCTATGGTGGTCCTACCCGCTCTAAATCCCGCCTGAGTTTCCGGCAATCTGACTTTCCCCTCGACATCATTTCGCAGCCCCTCTGCCAATGCCATTGCGTACACTTTGTACGCCGTTTTCATCAATTTAACTCCTCCATAATCTCTCTATCTCTATCCCCTTTTTTATACAGTGGCACTATCAGCCCTTCCTTCCACTCTCCTAAAAATCCCTCACCCCTCCATACCTTCTCAACTACTTCTTCAAGCCTGCCTCTATTTGCTCCACTGGTGCACCAAAATTCCATACTTCGTTCTGCACCCTGTCCAATCCTGCTTCCTTCAACCTTCTCAATTTCCTCATTTGTTACTATATCTCCTCGTCATTCAACTCTGTCCATCCTTCCTCTCTTTCTTTCTCGTTCTTTTACTTCCCTCGTCTCTCTTCCGTTTGTCTGAAATCTGGAATGATTTTTTGAAAAACTCCCTCCATTCCTCACTTCCAATCTTCTCACGTATCCCCTTTCTACGCTTTCGAAACCTATTCATTATCTTCCGCACGTTCCTCTCGATCTTAACACTTCTCAACTTCTCTGCCAGATCCTTTCCTCTCCCTTGCTCTTTCCTTTTACAAATCAATATGAACTTCTTTCTCATCCCCACGTACTCCTCTCTCGTCGCGGTTCCATAATTCCGCTTCTTGTACTTCCTTTTCACCCTTCTCTTCATCTTTTAACATTCCCCATCCCACCACGGTTCCACCATTCCTTTCTTTTTCTTTCTAGACCTTTCCTTTTGCACATACCCTGCCTCCTTCACTTTGAGATTCCCCCATATCTATTCCATCGGCTCCCCTTCGAAACTCACTCTCCCTTGCTGCTCCTGGTCATTTTCTATAGCCTTTCTTGCCTTTCACAGCCCTCCCCTCTTATCCACAAGATTAGAGGCTGGCGATCTGATTCTATCCTCCCGTTTACTGAAAATAACTCCGTCTCCTCCTACCCATGAATTTCATCTATAGGGAAAAATCCCTACAGTAGATAGCTTCATATAGTGGATATTTGTAAAGGAATGCAACATGCCGAAACCAAATTTGAGTTCCTTGTCAAAAACAATCGAAAAAAAAAACAATTTTCAGAACCTATAACTCATGTTTCGTCCCCATAGACCGTATGATGTGATTGTCAGTTTTTTGCCGATATTTTGGTCTATTTTTGAGCTGGAAAATCCTTTTTCTCGCAAATTGTAGAGTTTTTCAAGCCCTACAAAATGAAAAAATTTTGGCGCAAAATTCAAATTTTTACAGTGCTTTTAAAATTTCAAAAAAAATTCTCTTCAAAAACGCCGATCGACTCAACGCTAGATTTTAAAAAATGGTGGAACACACCAAAAAAAAACCGCATTTTTAATATTATTGAACCTAATCGAAATTCCTGAATCTCGCTAGCTATATTTTGCTACGTTCAAACACCTTTTTTTTGTTATATTGTCCAATTTTGAGAAGAACAACATGGTTTGCACCACCAATGAACATTTTTTCTGGCAGTGGAAAGCGTCAAAATTCGATAAAAACTTGAATTTTTCTGAATTTTGACCGTCTATGCATCTCTACATACTTCAAATCATCTTTTTGTTATTCTATTATCTACTTTCATTTTAGGCCCCTCGTTTTTTTTTTTGGGGGGGGGGGATTTAATTAAAATCATTCTCCCGGAAACCAATTTGCACCTTGAATATTAGTAGATTGATCATGATAAAAATATTTCATATCATTTCATCAAGGCATGAAAGTATTTGAAACATCAGAAATAGGCTCCGGAAAGTGTGAGGGACTTGAACGTAGTCGGAACCCCAAAAAAAGGTGCCTACCTGATTCTAACGTTTTACAGATAAAAAAATTATTTGACGGAAAGTACCTTTATTTTCCCCATAAAAAAAACGAGCCACGTAAAATGAAAGTAAATAATAGAATAACGAAAAGGTGTTTGAACGTAGCGAAATATAGCTAGCTAGATTTTGGAATCTTAATTAGGGTCAAAAATGTTAAAAATGCGGTTGTTATTTTATTTGGGTGTGTCCCACCATTTTTAAAAATCTAAGAAAATTCACACATATTTTTGGAGTCCCAAAAAACAATATATATTTTTTCTAGTGTTGAGTCGATCAGCGTTTTTGAAATAAAAATTTTTTTAATTTTAAAAGCGGTGTAAAAATTTGAATTTCGCGCCAAAATTTTTCAAAGATTTTTTCATTTTGTAGGGCTTGAAAAACTCTACAATTTGCAAAGAAAGAGAATTTTCCAGCTCAAGAATTGACGGACATATCGGCAAAAACCTGAAAATCACATTATACGGTCTATGTGGACGAAACATGACTTATAGGTTCTGAAAATTGTTTTTCTTTTTTCTTATTGTTTTTGACAAGAAACAAGATAGTGTAATCAGTTTTCCGTATGCCACAGGGGCAGTTTTGACCATGTTATCCGGCTAGACCCATTCGATGATCTTTATAATTATTGGTTAAATTGACCAAAATATATCTATTATAAATGCTGCGTATTAGGATAGAGGCTTATAAGGGTGCTTCAGAAAAAAAAATTCAGGTTTATGATTATTTAATTTTTTGGAGGATTATCTACAATTCTATTTGTGTAGATTGTATTGAAAAAATTTATTTGGATATCATAATTATTGTAATTTTAATAAACAATAAAAGTTCGGATTTCAATGACGATTACCAAAATAGAATTGTAGAGGATCTTTTCGAGAATTAAATGAAGTCTAGATCATCAGGATTAGATAAGAATTGTAACTTATCCCTAACGATACACAGTGCGAAAAAACCACTTTTTTGGGACAAAAATCAGCTGACTCCTCAATTTTCAACGGATCAGAGCTTTTTTTTTTAATACTCATGAAGAATCGTACTTTAATGTAGAGGTGCAAGTTTTTTGAATTTGTTATTGAATGATTTTTTATTTAACTTTAAATTTGCAATTGGCTATATTTGTGATATTTACTTAGCCCCATTCATCGATATTTCTTCACAAAGATGTAGAATTGGTAATGCTACTCGTTCTGAATAAAAATGTAACTTGTAGACGAATATCCTGCATTTTGTTAATTTTTATAAACAAATAAATGGATATAACTGTTACCTGTTGCATTTTTGGATGTCGAATGTATTACTTACATAGATTTTGTTATGAAAATGTGAAGAAACAATTTTTCATTGCGACCAAGCACCAAATAACAATTATAGTTCATAGTTCAAATAATTTTTAGAAACAAATTCACAGATTTGGCATACTTATGTTCCGAAAAATTTTCTATTCTGTGGAATCATTTATTTCCATCTGAGGAACAAGAATATTACACATTAGAGTTCCATGAAACAATATTTGTCATTGCTATAAACCATTTTTATGAACAAATCCCCTTTTTCGGCATATCAGTGCATCGAAAATTTTTCTTTTCTGTTAGATCATTAATTTTCATCTGAAGGACAAGAATATTACACTTTAAAGTTCTATAAAATAACATTTGTCATTTTTATGAAAAAATTGACTTATTTGTCATTTATATGAATAGGAAATTTGTCTTTCATAAGGTATCATTTATTTTCATCTGAAGAAGAAGAAGAATAGTATACATTAGAGTTTCACGAAACAATATTTGTCATTGTTATAAACAATTTCCACTAATTAATTAACTAATTACGGTGTCACTGTCATCAGTTATAATGCTATAAAACTTTATTACATAACAATAATCAGGCTTCTCTATTAAACGACAAGGTTGCATTAAAATTTTTTTTTTTAATTTTACTTAATTCGGATATACTTATGAGTTCATGAGATTCAAACATTTACTCAATATATTATAGCACAAGCAGATTTGTCGCATCTTCTGATAGCTCCTTAATTTTTTTCATTTCTTTATCCTCTTTCATTCCACAGAAAAGAAAAATATTCCAATGCACAGA
Organism: Neuroterus valhalla; assembly: GCA_011762715.2. Lineage (NCBI taxonomy): Eukaryota > Metazoa > Arthropoda > Insecta > Hymenoptera > Cynipidae > Neuroterus > Neuroterus valhalla. The sequence goes on from WSXT02238309.1 coordinate 13,095, forward strand.
TATGCCAAATAAGTGAATTCGTTTGTAAAAATTGTTTATAACAATTACAAATGTTGTCGAATGAGAGTCAGTTGTGCACAAATTCTATTCTTTACATGAAATTAAATGATTCCGCATAAAAGACAAATTTTCTATTCATCTAAATGCCGAATAAGTAAATTTGTTCACACAAATTGTTTATAAAAATGACAAATGTTGTTTTATGGAACTCTTATGTGTGATATTCTTGTTCTTCAGATGAAAAAAAATGATTCAATAGAAAAGAACAATTTTCGATGCGCAGATATGCCAAATAAGTGAATTTGTTTATAGAAATTGTTTATAGCAATGACAAATAATGTTTCATGGAACTCTAATGTGTAATATTCTTGTTCCTCAGATCAAAATAAATGATTCCAAAGAATAGAAAATTTTTTGAACCATAGGTATGCCAAATCTGTGAATTTGTTTATAAAAATTGTTTAAACCATGAACTATAATTGTTATTTGGTGCTTAGTCGCAATCAAAAATTGTTTCTTCACATGTACATAACAAAATGTATGTAAGTAATACATTCGACATCCTTAAATGCAACAGTTAACAGTTATATCTATTAATTTGTTTATAATAATTAACGAAATAAAGAAGTGAAGAAATATCGATGAATGGGGCTGAATAAATATTGCAAATATAACCAATTTCAAATTTTTAAAGTTAAATAACAAATTATTCAATAGCAAATTCGAAAAACTTGCACCTCTACGTTAAAGTACGATTCTTCATAAGTATTTAAGAAAAAAAGCTCTGATCCGTTTGAAATTGAATAACTTCTGATCAATAAACAATTTCAACCTGAATTATTTTTTCTCTGAAGCACAATTATAAACCTCCTTCAGAATACGCAGAAATTATACATAGATACATTTTGGTCAATTATATAAATCATCATAAATATTATCGAATTTTGAGATTTACTGTAACTAGAGTACATCCTTAACCAATTTCCAGTAGTCCGGGCGCTGGTGACAGTACAGTATTTCTGAAAGAGGCACGGAATTTTATGGCATTTATTTATGTTTTGGAGGTCGCTGAATCGAAATTTCAAGGTTATCTGGTTGGATTCCAGTCAGATTTTGTTTAAATCGCATTTGTTTAAACAAATAGTTAAACAATGGTTTTTTCAAGCTGAAATATTTTTTCTTAGCGAGTATGTATTATTTTAAGAAAAATTGATCTCTTGCAATTTTTACATAAAGTGCATTGTTCAAAAGTTATTCATTTGTTAAGGTCGAAAATTCAACGTTATTCGTCATCTTTGTGAGTAGAAAACTTTTGATCTATTGCATATTTTTACAAAATTAAAAAATGTACTCGTTCCTGAAGGAATACCCTGTGATCTAATCTACTCTATGGTCGACGCTTTCATTTGAACGTTAAGTTATCCGCGATTGCAAAATGGCGATTTTATCATGTTTTCTTGGCATTGGTGGGCACTAGCGAATTTCCGTGAAGTGGTCGCGATTTCAAGGGCTTTATTTATGTTTTTGAGGTCTCTTAATCAAAATGTCGTGGTTATCCGGTGAATCTCTGGTCTGATTTTTTGGAATCGTAATTGTTTAAACAAATGAATAAAAAATTTTCCATCCCGGAATATTTTTTTTCGCAAATGAAGTTTATTTAAGGAAGAAAATACCTCTTGCAATTTTTACGTAGAATACATTGTTCAAAAGTTATAAATTTCTATTACCATAATCACATGAGAAACATTTTTTCCCTATTCGCAAAGTTGACAAAAAAACGACAAATTTTCAACCAATAAAAGTTTAGAAATTGTGAACAATGCATTCCCCGTATGAATTGCAAGAGGTATTCTCTTCCTAAAATAACCTATATTTGCGAAAAAAAAGTATTCCGGGATGGAAAAAAATTTTATTTATTTGTTTAAACAATTACGATTTCAAAAAAATCAGACCAGAGTTGGACCGGATAACCGAGACATTTCGATAAAATCACCATCTTGCAATCGCGTATAACTTAACGTTAAAATGAAAAAAGTCGATCATAAAGTATATCAGGTCACAGGGTATTCCTTCAGGAACAAGAACGTCTTTTAATTTTGTAAAAATATGCAATGGATTAAAAGTTTTCAACTGACAAAGTTGACGAATAATGTTGAACTTTCGACCTTAACAAATGAATAACTTTTGAACAATGCACTTTATGTAAAAATTGCAAGAGGTCGTTTTTTCTTAAAACAATCCATATTTGCTAAGAAAAAATATTTCAGCTCGAAAAAAACACTGTTTAACTATTTGTATAAACATTTGCGATTCAAACAAAATCTGACCGAAATCCGACCGGAAAACCTCGAAATTTTGATTCAGCAACCTCAAAAACATGAATAAATGCCGCAAAACCCCGTGCCTCTTTCAAAAATACTCTACTGTCACCAGCGCCCGGACTACAGCGTAGAATCGATTGTTAACTGTAGGACGAACTGACCAACAGTGGACGAAATTTCAACAACTCAAAATAATAACAACAACTTTTCACAGGCTTATGAAGTCACTTCTACTGGAATCTTATCACATAGTTGAATATATATGAACTCCACTCGTGCCATGAAAAATTACACCGGCACACAAAAAAAAAGTGGTCTGTACAAGAAACCAGACCCATCTATCCCCATGTATTTTGACGTGCTGAAT
>WSXT02238320.1:0-15781 GCA_011762715.2 Neuroterus valhalla
GAAGCTGCTTGTTTTTCACCAATAGTAATGCTACGCGTAAACCAGCCCAAAAGGCGTGCAGAAATCACACTTGCGTATCTAGTAGGAAAGAATCATCTCAAAGCTCTAGATGCTGATAAGTTGAAAAAAAATATTGTCAACTAATTTCAGAAGACACTGTCAAAAATAAATCGAAAACTTCTGATATGAAGAAAGACAGACTAAGACATTTTTCTGTATGATATTTTTACTAGTGAAAAAGTGTCAGATGGAATGCATCGATTTTTGCAGATTATTCTTATCTTGTTTCATGGCAACGTTGATTTTGAGCGCAGTTTTTCATATAACGGAGGATTTTTAGTGGAAAATTTGTACGAGGACAGTCTCATTGCTTTGAGAAATGTTCACGATGCAGTTCGCGTAGCAGGAGACGTTAAAAAATTTCGATTACGAAAGAAATGATTAAAGCATTTTTGGGTACATACAAACATAGAAAAGCAGCATTGCAACAAAAGCAAGCAGATGTGGACAAAGAAAAAGTTGCGGAGAAAAGAGCTGCCGAAAAGCTTGAATAAAATATGATGCAACAGAAAAGATGAAGAGAAAGCTACGAAGAAAACTTGAGTTTACTTACCAAAGAAGCTGATGAAATAAAAAAAATACCAAAATAAATGTTGTAATTATTTTATGCATTGAAATTTTATTAATAAATTATTCAATAAGATCCAATTAATGTACGATTTTTTGGAAAAATTTATCCATGAGAAAAACTTTGAATTTAATCTTAAAGTCAAGCGGGCAACAAAAAGAAGCAAAGCATTTCAAGACTGCATTTCAAGAAAAAGCTGTATTAAAATTTTCAGATATGAAAAAAGAAAAAAATATAGATTCTTTTTTCAATACGGAAATGTACATGGATTCTTACAAAGGCTGCAAACACAGTCTGTTACTCGATGCATATACACACAAAGTTTTGCTGAAAAAGTCATACGGAAAAAGATAATAATGGAAAATGCTAATATTTTCCTGAATATGCTTCAGAACCTTTAATTTATTAGAAGCATTGTTCATGACGACATAAAACCTCCTTCTATTCTTCATTTTCTTCAATTTATGAGTTTAATACGTAAAAATTATATTACACTATTTTGTCAAATATACTACACTATTTCTACACTATTTCGTTAAATTTATTACACTATTTACACTATCTTTTACCTCTGAAGTGAGTCCGAGGCCTGTCATGATTAAAAATAGTCCATCCTTTAGTCCCAGAAAAATACAAGTTTGGAGAAAATACAGTCGATTACATTAAAAGAATGGTTTATGCCACCCTCAATTTTTTCGTTGAAGTGAACCCCACTTTAGGCTGAGGCTATCGGAGACCATGCTTAAAACGTTGCGAAAAGCGGGGTTCCATGCCCCTTTTATGAAAAAGTAAAAAATGCGTCGTTCACCGTGGACAATGTTGAGCCAATTTCATTTTTTGAACCTATGAGATTTTCTGTTATTCTTTCAATTCGAGAAAACTCGATTCTCGACTCGAACCTCGTTACACAATATACTGTTCTTAATCTTTAGCCAAAAGAGAACACGTAAGTAGTCTGGATAAGCAGAGCTATCAGTGACTCTTAAGAAAGGAGAGACGTCATTCTCTAAAGAAGAGACACCGCGGGAATCCGGAAACTTTCCGATCAGCTGTGACAGGAAGAAAAACCTGGAACCTGAATGCTTTCAGCCAACATCAGCATCCACCCTTTCTCCAAAAAACGTCACAAAATCGGCAACCGCGTCGCGAAATACACACCCGACATATTCTGCATATCCAAAAGAAAGAAAAAAAACTTCGTAGAATTCGGTATGAGGACTTGAAGGAAAAAGAAGAAAATCGAATTTCAACCACAATGGCAGAACATAACTAGGAAACCACCACAGACCAGTTGCAAATGATATTTGACAAGCGATCGTTGATGGAAGAGGGTATTAAACAACTAAATTTAGAAAATGGTAGAAGAAAGCAAGAAATGGCTACTTTAGCCAAACACAAAAATCTGATTGAGACCGAGAACGAATCTATAGGCGAACGTGAATTTCTCGAAAACAAAAATAGAATAAAAATCGTAAATTCTTTAACGAGAGCGTCCGCGGACTAGGCCACCAAAGAACAACTTCAGACATAATTTCACTTCCGCATGTCAGCGAAATATAGCAACAGATGAAAATGTAATACAATTGATTGCCGCTAAATTACAACCGTGGAAGTATTAAAAGGTAGATATGACTCTGGAATCGAAGACTTTAGAACAATGGTAGAACTTGCAAAAGGACGTTGCTGGCAATAGAAGTTTTTATTAGATCATATCATAGCGGACAAAATTACCTATCAAACAAAACGTCAAAACGCCGAAATGATTAGTTCAGTTGACTCGAGTCGGTCGAAACTGGAAGGAGTTAAACAAGCGCCCACGGAATCCATCCACAGTTACAATCTCAAATTCAGACAACAGTTTAATGAATTAAATTATGCAGTTCAAAACAAGCATCCAAATAGCATAGTGCTATACAAAAATGCGAAATTTTCAGAAGGGACAATCTACGACCCGACCACCGAACCGAGTGAATCAACTCCAGGAAAAAATGCTCGCGGAAAATCAACCACGTAAACAAGAAGTAAACTAGGTTTCTATGGGAAATGACAAACACCAGACGAAAGAGAAGTAGCGGTACTTGAATTTCAGGGCAAGGTACATACTTTTATAATTATTCCCAACGATTTTCTATTGCCATAAGATGGAATTATCGGAGTTCCATTTTTGGATTCTTACCAATTTAAAATTATATAACAAAACCCTTCAGCTCGCCGATAAAGCACTCTCACTACAGAGTGCCAAAATAATGATACTGGGAATTTCCGTGAAAATTATCACTGCAGAAACAGGTTGAAAACCAGGATGTCTTTATTGAAAACAACCCCAACGTTCCTGATTCCATTTATCGGATTAACGACTCACAGTTTCTCATTTCCATTAGCAACGAAACTGAGAAGGATACGATTGTGAATACGATTGAGAATATTTCATTGAGAATTTTTTTTTCAGAAACTTTTTTTGAGACAATTGTCCTACAATCGATAAATTACATCACCATGGAGGAGCTGAGAGTACGGTTAAAATTACTCAAGGAAAACTTGAGGCTGAAACATATTAAAGAATCTACTAAGGCGTTAATAAAGAAAATTCCCACTTCTTATCAGGATATTTTACATTACCGGTTGATTCTCTTCCTTGGACAAGCTTAGCTTCCCACAAAATTGTACTAAAAGATCAGAAGATAATCAACCTATCTCAGGCTCGACATTCAGAATGTCACCGGGAAGAAATTCATAACCAGGTTAACGACACGCTCACAAGAAATATTGTAGCTGGATCAAACTCACCATATAACACACCCTTCTAGGTGGTACCAAAGAACTGAGATGCCTCAGGGTAAACTAAGTGCAGACTAGTCGTCAATTTCAGGAAGTCGAACGTAAAAACTGATCAAGACGCGTATCCACTTCCGGTAATCAACGATATGCTTGAACACCTGGGAAAAGCCGAATTCATTTCTGTTTTGATCCGAGTTCCGGTCTTCATCAAATTCCGATGGCCGATGATTACAAAATGGGCTTAAAAATGCTCTTGCCAATTTCCAAAGAATGATGGATACGGCACTATGTGGGCTAATTGGGAAAAATTGCTTTGTGAATCACGGATGACATTTTCGTGCTTCGTACAAAATCAAAAGAGTACAACGAAAACATAGTTACATTGTTCGAACGTTTAAGTGCAACCGGGTTGAGATCGCAGCCTAATGAATGCCAGTTCTTGAAAACGGAACTTAAATATCTGGGGCACTTGATCACAAAAAATGGGGTGAAACCCAACCCAAAGAAAGTATCAGCGGTTACTAATTTCAAGAGACCAACAAACAGGAAGGAAGTAAAGTCCTGCTTAGGGTCAACAGGATATTACCGTAAATTTATTAAAAACTACGCGACTATAGGAAAACGATTGACGAAACTAACAAAAAAGGATCAACGTTTCGAGTGGACTTTAGCTTGTGAGAGAAGTTGCATAGAATTGAAGACCGTCTTTCCTCCTCTCCTGTGTTGAAATACCCGGATTACAATGGAACATTTACATTGACCACAGATGCTAGTAATGCAGGCATATAATTAGTTTTGTCTCAAAGAAGACATTCCGTTTGTTACATTTCATGAACGTAAAACGTACCAGAGTTGAATTAAGCCACCGCGAAGAAGGAACTTCTAGCGATCCACTGGAACGCAAATTTATAATCCCGATTCTTTATTGTTAATGATCCTTGATCAAGATTGTTGAGCTGGAGACTACACCTGGAAGGATACAGGTAAGAAATTGAGCACAAAAAAGAAAAGGACAACACCGTAGCTGATGCGCTCTCACGCATGCATGCAATTCATAGGTGGAAGATATTTCAGGAAACTTAACCGCTGTTAAAGAGGTCAATACTGAGGAACATAACCTGGAACCCGATAGTGATATTACTACAGACAATATCGAATCGAAAAATTAGGATATCCACATCAACACAGAAACGGTGTCATATGAAGAAAAGCGAATGTAAATTTTCAAAGAATACTCTCGTTGGGAAACGGATCGCATGCCAAGCAAGCTGAAAACCAAACCTATAGCTGGTAGGGGCATTGGGCTGAAGTAAGCAAGAACATGGAAATTAGAATCAACTTTTTAGCATGGCGAGGGTAGCACAAAAGCCATTCTTTTTCCTGCTCTTTTCCGCTGTCTTAGCGTCATCGTCAATGTGCAAAACAGACTGTTGCAAAAGATTTGAAATCTGCATTTTAAGCGGCATAACTAATCGATTAGAAACGCAAACATGTGAGAATCAAATAAATAAAGCCAGTATCACAACATTAGATTACAATTAGATTAAATCGAGTATCAACTGCCCCCGTGAGAGTGAAGATGTAATTCGTGAGGCGAACCTAATCCGATCAAGCGAAGACTGTGTTAACTCCGAGACTATCATAATTAATTTGAAGAAAACTGCGGTACTTGCAAAACAAAAAGCGCATATTACTATCACAATCGAAACTATCTCGCAGTGAAAATGTGGGTGCAACAGGTCCCGTAAAATGAATCCGGTTTTCTTAAAATAGACACTTTTCTATGTTGAATTAATGAGGGTCCCTTCCGCACCTTCCACCCGAAATCCTGTTGGAATGGAACCTATCCGCTATCCTGCAGCTCTCAAGGGCTGCAGGATAGCGGTAGTTATGTGCATATTTTTACTACGACAAGGTTATATGTGACTCACTTCTTCAGATATGTAAATTACATGGATTTACGAATTCATGCCAGATAGGAAAATTAACAGTGTATTGTGAAATAATTGTTTACGATTATTTGAGGTCCCTAGACTGTCCCTAATCGAGGAGATTACATGGCGCGCCTGCACACTCTGTGGTGCCAGAAACACCCGAAGCTCTCGCAGCTTTCACCAGTGCCGTCTTTCAAGTCCGCCGGGCCTTAGGCACAGTCGGCGTGGGGCCCTATTAAGGCGGCGGAAATCGCACCTAAGTAATAGTTTATACAATTTTTTATTTGATAAATTAATTAATAATTGCCTTGAGTTTATAACCTAATTAATTAATTTTATATTTTGTTCAAGCGTATATTTTTATACATGATGGTAACAAACTGTAGTGGACAAAGACCATTTTCAGCCCTCAAACATTTGAAAAATGATCACCGTAGCACGTTAGATCCTCGCTTGGATGCACTAACATTGATGTATACAGAGTCAGATGTTTTAGATTTAATCGAATTTAATGATATTATTGAAGATATTGCTAGTAGAAAGTCGAGAGCAAAATGGCACACAATTTTCAGCAAACCTTCATAAAACTTCCTTCAGTTTACATATTTCACAAAAAAAAAAACGTTACAATTTTCATTTCGTTGGGGCTCTCAGAGGACCTGGGGCCCTAGGCCATTGCCTACTTCGCCTTCTCGTAAAGACGGCACTGCCTTTCACAGACAGTATTAAGAAACCGTGCCGTAAACCTTTCGCGAACAAGAGATGTACGCGAAACATTCCTCAACCACTGAAAGAACAAGCCGCAGACGAAAATCGGTACCTTTGTGGCGAAACTCATGTTCATGAGCATAAGGTCACTCATATTTTAATGGATGACTTAAAGATCTATGCTTCGAGGGGTACACACGAGAAATCGGTATAGACTTTGGATTTGATGAGTGTGCAAAGATCCATCTAAAATCTGGACGAATAGCACGTATAAAAAAAGACCCTGAGATGTGAGGGGAAGTTCCATTAGACGCCTTAGCGCTGGAAAGACCTACAAATACCTAGGCGTGCCTGAGAGCCGCATTCAGGACACAACATCAGTAAAGGAAGTTCTCCGAAGCAGATACTAACACCTTCTTCCACAGATTTGGCATCCAACCTGTCGTCATTGAACAAGATGCATGCGAAGACTATGCTTGCCGAGCTGGTTCTGCTCCATTCGTTTGGAGTGGTTCCATGGACGAAAAACGAGCTTAAAGCCCTAGATATCACTGCGCGCAAGATATTGCATATGAAGAAAAGCTCTCATATCAACTCGTCCGTTCCGCGCTTATAATCGCACGCCGTAAAGGCGAACGCGGACTCCTCAGTCTTCAATGGCTCTACAACCGAATTATTCTAAGTACTGCTTATATCATCGCGAACGGTAGAGATCCTCTCCCGGCAATGGTCAGAAATCACGAAATGAGTGGGGAAGGAGCGTTCCTTTACAAAGCCGCGAAGCAGACAGCTGCAGCCCTTGGCCTCAACCTTGACATTTGAAGTAAGGACAGTGCACTACCCCATCAAGATTCCTTACTTCTAAAAGCACAGGTGACGAAAGCGGAGGGCAAAAACTTTCTTAAACAACATGAAGACAAGGTGACGTCACGTTTGTCATGGAGCACGATGTCGTGTCTTGTGTGTTGGATAGGGGCTATTGTCGAGAAATCGTAGTTCCAGTAGATTTGGCACTCCTCGTACTCAACAATAGACTCTATTCCCCTTGGAGCGTTCAGCGGGGCAGGGTCGCGGCCAACGCCATAAGAGCGACGAAGATGGTGGTAAAGCACTCTTAGGGCAGCGTTGTGTCTGTAGAAATACGTCGTTCCTGCGTGAATAGGGCCATTGAATAGTTCATTCCATAGGTGATCAGGGAGCTTGAGACACGCCCTGCACCTATCGCTGGAAACCTCTTGACGTAATATGCTTCTACGGTATGCTAAGGTGGAAATCACACCGTCCTGACACGCGAAAATAAACCTCTCGGTTCTTGAATTGATTCCAGGTGATTTGAGAAAAGCAAACGTTGACTCATCTGACAAGGATTGATCTTTTACAATTTCGTAAAAGTTTCCGTGCATCACCTTGTCTTCATATTGTTTCAGGAAGTTTATCGCTTCCACTTTCTTCACCTGTGCTTTGAAAAATGAGGCATCTTGATGGAATAATGCACTGTCCTTGTAAAGCTGCCTTCTCCGCGTCTTTGTAAAGAAACGTTCCTTCCCCACTCATTTCGTGATTCCTGATCATTGCCAGGGGACGATCTCTACCGTTTACGATGATATGATCAGTACTTAGGATAATACGGTTGTATAGGCATTTAAGATTGAGAAGTCCCCGTATGCGATGTATAAGCGCGGAACGGAAAATTTGAATTGTTATATTTAAGGTAATTTCCTCTTTTGCTCAGCCAGAGACGGAATAATAAAAATGCGTATGATTTGTAAATAGTAGATCATTTTTGCAGAACATAAAGGTGAATCTTACAATTATTCACAAAGTATACGTATTATTATTTTATCTCTAACCTTAATTACGAATTAGGTCCTTTCTGACATTCATGTGCAAATTATAATAATTATCTATTTTATCTGCAATAATAATTCATTTTGCCCGTCTTGAATCACGCGTCAAACGGCGGCCAATGAGGACCACTGCGCCGGGCAAGCGCAATACTTACATGCCCAAGTTGGGATCACTGCTCAGAAAAGTGTCAAAGCATGAGTCTCCGCCATCGCCCGTATACACACTGAGAAAAGATTGGATCAGCGGTGCGCCCAGCAGACATGACTGTAGCACCAAATGCAGGACTCGAAACGCTACCACAAATGAGAATAGCTTCCTTCCAAGTTTGGGCGGGCTAGAGTCTCAAAACGAGGGTGCTGCAGCACAAAGGTGTTGGAAGAGTAGGTCTCCTTAATTCGACTCAACAGCTCTCCACAGTTTCGGGAACTTCGAAGTCAGCGTGGTCAGAGTCTGCGTCCGCGTCTGTGGAAAACGGGAGCGCAATTCGGCGAATATTTGGGGTACATCATCGCCCAAAAGTGATAATGCCGTAACCTCGAAGCCCTAGTGGCGCTACGCTAAGCCGTCAGGTAGTAAATGGTACCCTGAGATGACCTTAAGATGAAGATGTCCTCGAAGGAGAGTGAGACATCCCTGACGAGCTTTTTGAGTTCATGAAACTCTTTCCCCTCCGTCATCTGTTACTCGGGTTAGCGAGTAAGTCGACAACGAATTCTAGGAAGGTTCTCACAATTCTAAAAAGGTACAGCCACGTCGTTTCGTGTAGTTCTGCGGAGGAAATTTGGATATTGGGGGAAACATCGTCGAAAAATCAGTTCTGCATTTGTTACAACGACTTGGTCTCAAATTTGGGGAGATATCTTTGCAGCAGTTTACCCGCGCTTCACGCTTTCCCTGGAAGCGATTATTCAGCTGCGTTTTACGGCAGCGTAAACGATGCGCGATATCGAATATTCGACAAAACGTTCTCTGGCAAGAAAAATGATCAAAATTCTCGACAAAAATAACGGGATTTGAGTCGACGCTCATTCTTCCTTGCTAAAGATCGTTGAAACAACAGCTGCTCTGAACCATTTATATCAATGTGGCATTATGCCACTGAATCTCGTTGCGCGGTATTAAGAACTCGAGATTGTAGAGACTCATGGATCTTTCTGGCGAAAGAGATTTTCAAACCGACGTAGTTTGTCGGAAGATTTTTTACCTGCCACACTCAGTGACATATTAGATGAATCGGCAAACTGCAATTTGCAATCAGGCGTAAAATAGAGTAATATTTTGGAAAATATCATCAATATCAATCATTGGAAAATACACCAGGTTTTTTAGTTTCCTAGTTTTATCGCAAAATATTGTATATAAAATTATAATAAAATTAGAGCTCGATTATTGCAATTTGAAATGTAATAATATGAATAATATTATACAAATGAAATTATTATTATTCACGCCACGACACATCAGGTTTTCATTTTATTCATAGAAACATAATGCAACACAAATAGGATAACAGTTATAATCCTTCTGAGTGTATCCCTTTCATATGTAATGTTCAACAGAAGAGTAAAAATACGACGCCCTGTACTTGTCTGAGACGCGCGGAACTCTCACTACGCTCGAACTTACTCGTGCGTGGAGCCGGAAAACCTGAGCAGCCTCGGTTATGCAGGGGCCAGGACAAATAGCCCGACTCGTTCTCAATGAGAATTTGAGACCATCTCGAATGATACCAGTTTCGTCTATAAAACCGATGGACCCATATCCCTCGTTTAGGACAATGTTAATAATAATTTGTTATGTCATAAAACGCAGAGGATATGGGTTTGGCTGCTAATCGTTTGTTATAATGGAACAAGAAATCTACACATGTCTATGAATTCCATCCATAAAAGCGAAAGACCCAAATTTTATCGGTGGGCTCTCGGACTTTTACGGACTCTCTAAAATCCACAAAAACAACATTCCACTCAGACCACCTGTTAGCGCAATAAACTCATCAACTCACAACCTAGCGCGCTTCTTTTCCAAAGAACAGATTCACATTCAACCACAAGACATCCCAGTGAGTTTCAATGTTATATCTCTCTTTAAGAAAATTTTAGTCTCTTACAAAATTAATATAATTGAATCCTTTGCATGCTCCGCCTTTGATGTAATGATATAACACTGTATCAATGATACTTACTGCTCTTCCAATAACCAATTCCACCAACAAAACTTAAAAGCAGCAACGGGATCTTTAATCTCACCTGTAATAGCCAACATCCTTATGAAACAACTGGAAAATAAAATTTTCAACCAATCCTCATCAACCGATTACACCCCAGTATTCAGTTCACCATCTAAATTGAACAAAATGGAAACCATCCCCATCGCAAGAGCTATCGGTCCTCAACTCCCTTAAATACAGAGGTGTCTCCATAACAGATAAAGATAACAACTTACAAAAGGAAATACAACACGTTAAAAAAATTATGATACAGAACGATTACACAAACAAACGAATTGATAAAGCAGTGAGAAAATGACTTAAAAACAAGTCAACATAACCTACTGAAGAAAGAAAGTGAAAAACGTTCACCATCCTACCCTACATCCAAGATATAACTGAACAAACTGGAAGAATTCCCAACAAACACAACATTCAAACTATATTCAGACCACCTGCGAAAATATGACAACTGCTTAACAACCCTGAGGACAAAAAGGCACCTTTCAGTGATCCAAGAGTATTTAAAATCCCTTGCCCTTGTGGAAAAGTCTACATTAGAGAAACCAGGAGAACGGTGAGCCAACGTATAGGGGGACATGACAGTTAAGTCAGGCTGAAACATTTCACGCAACCAGCGCCCGCTGAGCATCATATTGAAACATGACATAGCATTTTATTCGACAAAAAAAAACGTCATCGCGAAAACAAACAATATTTTTTCAAGGGGACAGAAAATCAATCGAAATCTTAAAACACTCTAATAATATCAATTGGGACAATGGACATAACCGCAAACCGATATGGGTTTCCGTCATCACGGTTTTTTTTCCATAGACGTAATTGTCCAATCGGGTTGGACGAGTCCACGCGGTACGGCCTCTGACCAATCACAGGCATAAAGAACATAACCCGAAACCTCAGTTTTAGGTTGAGCCTGAAGAAGTGACCTGCAATGTTCACGAAACGTCGACAAAATTTGTAGTTTTATACACGATCAAAACCCGAAATACCTTCTTATACTCGTATGTATCTTTTAACTTTTTTTTTAATCATAAGATTCTATTTATTGGTTCATTTTAAAGTAAAGAATACTCCAAGGCTAAAAGAAATTGAATTGAAAGAATGTAAGTCTGTGAATAAATAATTGGACACTCGTAATTCAATGTACTTCATTGGATTAACGTGTTACTTTATTTAATTAACTTTCCACATAGAATCAATTAGGACTTTGCAAATAATGAATATTTGGTCATTTTTTCAACAAGAAACTGCCTTTTTGTATTCTTAACATCTCCTTGCCCATTCAAAATTCTCTCAACACCACATTCCGATTTTTTTATTAGTATAAGAACCGAAAGATTTTAGAACATAGATTATTTGAACAGCAAGCACGATTCTATAAGCAAAAGATGATAAGAATACGGTAAAGGGAGTTCTGTTAGGAAGTCAAAATGTGTCATTTGCGAAGTGCCAATAAATTCTACAAGGAAAATGAATACAACCAAGAAAGAGCTGAGAAATATTTTTCTGAGTAAAATAGCTAAATTGAATATTTATTCTTGAAATTGTTAATAACAATAAGAGTGTGAAAGTTGTTAGAGATCTTAAGCCCCGACCATCATTTTTCGATAAAATTCTCAGCAATTCCAGTTGAAACAAAAATTGAGTTCAACTGCAAACAACACAGTTGACTATTGTTTATACTTATTGTGCGTACAACTTAACTTCAAGATCAAATTAATTAGTTTTGGAGAAAATAAATCAAGTATACAAAATTGCCTTTTTGCCACACTTTGCGTTATTGCGATAATTATATGCGATAATTATCGATTATATGCGATTTTATTGCGATAATTATTATAACAATTATATTCAAATAATTTCGCATAATTTTCGCATATTCTGCAATAATTCTCATAATTTTGGAAAATTTCGCATAATTTTGCAAAATTGAAAAATCCTAATACATTTTTAAAAATGTATTACTTCTACTACATTTAAGGAGCATGAAAATTTTTCCATTTTGTGAAATGTGAGTGTAAATTTGAGCCATGTCCTATTGTTGCATTTTGAATTTCACGCTTCGTGCCAATTCCCTCCCGTCAACGGCCCATAGCGAAACCTGTGTTACTTCAGTCGATTTTCAAATGTCGTCTGTGAGCAAGTTGAAGCAAGTCTCTGTCATGCGTGTGATCATCGATCGATATGCTATTGTGATTCTCTCTCAGGATCGATTACAAAAAATGAATTATTTTATACATGAGCTGAAGTTTGCAACGTTCATGGTAACCGAAAAATAAGAAATGTTATTACCTACAATCTAACTCAAGGATTTAGTACATTTTGACGCCGAATAACTGTAAAAAAAGTTTCATCCCCCCAGCTGCCAGGGAAAGCAGTCAATTTCAATCCCTGAGTGTCAAAAATCAATAAAAAATTCTAAAATGTTTTCAAAGCCTCTAACCTAAAATCTTAAACATGGATTTTGTAAATTTCGATGGTCACGAACTGTAAAAAAGTTTAATTCCCTTAGCTGCTAGGGAAAACTGTCAATTGTTAGGGGGTGAAGATGACTGCTTTCCACAGCAGCTAGGAGGATGAAACTTTTTTCACAGTTATTTACCAGCAAAATCTTCCAGATCCTTGTTTAAGATTTCGGGTGGAAAGCTTTAAGACAGTTTCGAATTTTTTTCCGATTTTTGATATTTTTGAGTGTTGAAAATGATAGCCTTTCCCGGAAGATAGGAGGATGAACTTTTTTTGCAATGATCTACCATTTAAAATCTATGTTTAAGATTATACGTAAGAAGCTCTGAAAACATTCTAGAATTTTTAATCCATTTTCGATACTTAGGGGTGGGAATCGACTGCTTTCCACAGCAGCTGGGGGGATGAAACTCTTTTCACAGTTATTAACCAGCATAATCTTCCAGATCCTTGCTTAAGATTTTGGGTAAGAAGCTTTAAGACGGTTCGAATTTTTTTCCGATTTCAATTGAACGATTTTTATATAATAGCTCTGTATGAAATATAATTGATGTTCAACTGACCTCTGTTCTTAACAGTTTCTCAAATACGACCTGAAAAATTACACAAGATTTTTTTCTGGTTAATTTGAAGACTTCTGTTGATAAAAATTTGCTACAAAAGAATTAAATATCTCTGGAAAATGAAAAATGCAAATGCATCAAAATTGTTAAATTCTTAAAAGAACGTTTTATCTCTCTTAAAGTAGCCTAGGTGACAGTGATGTGATCTGCAAGCACTGGGATTGGCTGAAAGTTACTCATTTTCTCAACTGGCATTGACACTCGATGTATAAGGTACGATTTTCCAAACCCCAGAGTTTTCTCTACATGTAGGAAGAAACAGTCATAACAATCCACTCAACGTTTTTACGCTAATCTTCAGGAAAACTTTAAGTGCCTGAGCTGACCATTTTGACTCAAAGAAGGTATTTCTTCTTCGGGCATTCGAATCAGTGTCGCGTGTGGGAGTAAACGATATACGAACCAAAATTTCGACCAGGTATACATGATCATGAGGACCATCCTAATTAACAAGGGATATACGCAGATAGAAACAGGAGATCCTGTTTACCACCCGCAAACAAGAAATGTACTGCATCGACCGATTTAACTAATCAGATCTTTATAAACAGAATCTTCTGTTATAACTGATCGAGAAAACTAAAATGAGAATCTTAGGATGACATTCTGTAATTATGTATGAATGTATAGCTAGGAAGCGTCTAGTTTATGTGAGAGGAGGATCGGTGGACCCCTCCGTAGCTCAGTTGGTGGAGCATTCGTCTGGATAACGAAAGGTCCTGGGTTCGGATCCCAGCGGCGCAAGGAAGGCGGTCCTTTTTTCACAGAAATTTGTATTCAATTTCTTGATATGAGTTATATTTGAGTGTTTTCTTAGCAGAAAAAGTAACGAGAGTTACTAACCGGGTTACACCGCTAACCCGCTTCAGACTTTAAAGATCGTTTATATTATTTATTTCCTAGGTATTTATTCTTTATGCCATAGTGAATTTGTTTACCTGATATAATAATATTTCTTAGGTGGTGATTTTGTTTATTTCTTCCTACATCCAACAGTTCACTAGATACGTATAGGAAATTAAAATTTTCATATTTTTCCGACAATTTTAGTTACTTGCTCTCAAAACCCGCAGGTTCTGAATTTTCAATTCGGAAATCATTAATTGAAAAATGAAAAGTTTTTTCGGTTGTAAAATTTTAATCCATCGCAAATGTCAACCGTTCAGTTACAAACTCACTATAATAGACACTAAAATTAACAAACAAAAACTTCAGTTTTTTTACCCTGGCAATGTGAAATCTTCATGCCTCCTTCCTAAATAAGAGAAATCAAGTAAAAATAAAAAATTAAAAATTCCAATTCCGCTTTGACTGTAGCTGATTTGGGGTTTTAATCACAATTTTAGGTATAAGTTAGAAAATTCATGATATGAAACTGTACATATACAAAATTCGCCATAACTTTTGGACCAAAAGGGAGTTTTTTTTTTTAAATTTCTGAATAGAAATAGAGAACAGAAGATATTACCATGTTTGAAAAATTGTTTCTCGTCTTTTGTGGGTGTCAACCCGCAACACGGAATTCATTTCAAATCATGCTCAAGTCCATATAGGCTTTTTCCTGTTTTTACCTTTTTCGGATTGTGATGGAATTTCTCGAACTCTTTTGAAATCCGTCTATGGTTCCAGGAGAATTCCATTTTTAAGATTTGATATTATCTTAATAAACTTCTTATGTACTTCGAACTGATTAATCTAACACAAAATTGATTATTATCACATTACTTGAATGCAACTTGCATGTAAACAATGCTACGTGTATCCCATAGGCAGCCATGTTGCTTAGTTCGCTAGATGGCCATCATGTCTCGCATTGCAACTTTAAATTCCCAATATTCCACGATACTCTGTTCTGCCCTGTCCCAATCTGATCTGAAGGAAATCAAAAAAAAAAAATCGTTTTTTAGAAGAGTTCTGCAAAAACATCTCTTGGAAGAATAATGAACTCAGCTATGACTCGTTTTAGACTAAAAGTTTTGCTTCGTTGAAATTTTTGCACCTCGTGCCGTTTTAAAAAAAATGTGAATTTCCGTTTCTCATATGAACCAAGGACTGTTTACAAATTTGTAATGCTTAAAAAATATCACACTTATAACAAAGTTTCGACTATTTTTGATAACCCGCGTTCAAATTTTTTTTCATTCCGATTTTCATAACTTTCTTTAAGAAATGATAAAAATAATTTTCAAAGTAGTAGTAAAATTGATGAGAGAATTAATAAATAAATCATCGATAAAATTTTACAATCCCATGATCATTTTTCAATGGATTTTTCTACTGCAGATGGTAAGCTTTTTTACCAAAGATAATGTAAGTCCCTAATCGATTATTCGATTTTTATCACTATCCTGAATCAATTCGTGTCCCGTTTTTCTTATTACTTGCGAATTCGATTTTAAAGAATAGTTTTTTTCCTCTTCCGTGATAGACTTGGTAACTGGATGTACTGAATACTTATGCCTCCTACCTTAAGGCAGGTATGACAGAAAAAATCTGCCCGCTGCGCGGGCACATTCTCATCGCGCGCTTTGCGCGCGGCTCGCTTCGCTCGCAAGTTTGAGCG
>WSXT02238330.1:0-15781 GCA_011762715.2 Neuroterus valhalla
ACCTTTTTCTTGGGGACAGTCGTTGTAATCATTTTCCGATACCATCTGAGGTAAAGGAAAGTTTCAACGTTATTCTTTAGGGTTTAAAGTAACCAAAACTGCAAAAAAAAATTTTTTGAATTCTGGAAAAATGTTTACCACACTACCCCCTTAAATCTGAAATGATTGTTGGTTATGGTGCGACTCTCAAAACACCCAATAAGTTTAATATTTATGCAGAATGTATGCAGAGTAGTAAGTCAAGTGCGAAGCCACACGTAATATCAGGAACTTTATTGGTGAAGTATTTCGCCACTAATAACAGTGAAGCTGATAGTTCTGTGCTCATCAAAAAAATGCACTGTTCCTGTAAAGCTGGAGCTGCCCAAAGTTGCAAGCATATTGTATTTATCATATATTTACTAGGATTATATTATTTATTAGAGACAGTCTGAACAACCTGCCAGGAATCTCACCAACAAGCATAGAATGTTGGTGGAAGGCTCATAAGGGTCCTTTACTGGAACAATTTGAAGGCCAACCGATAAAAACTTTCTGCTGCGTGAGTCCAGTTCGTGTGCCAGCCCTTTCAGAAAATGAGCAATGGAGAATCAGGCACCGACTTATAGACTGTGAATGCAACACAGCAATTGGCAAGCATCGGTAGGCACACTTTGTTAATACGATTTTATAACTAGTGTACGTATTGTAAATTCATATACAAGTATTAACATCAATTATTTTTTATACTGACAGAAATCTGAACCGACCTCTCCCTCCACTTGCACTTAAGCAAATACAAAATGTTATGTCTGATACAACAGTAAACCAACGCGCATCCTATAAGACGATACAAAGAAGTCCCACGTGCAGTGAAAATTATCATGAAAACTTGAATATCGGCAAATCAAAAACACAAACTCCCAGTGAATCATTAAATAAAAACAACGAGAACAATGAAAATATTTTGAGGAAGGCTGAAAATTCCAGAGTCATTCTATCGTTGAGAGATATAGTATTTGCTTTGAGTGATTGCTGTCAGAATACTTTCAACTCATTACTCGTTTGCACGCGTACAGATGTTTCAAGAGTTGCCATAGAGACTTTGTATAATAAAATACAGTGGAAGGGCAAAAGGCAGTTCAGGGTGATAGGTAGTCGGTGCCATGGACTATTCACGTATTCTAAGGCAGAGTGGCCAGAAAAGGCAAGAAAGTACTTCTGGGCCACCGTTTTTAAAACAAGATGTACCATTCATGGTAATACATATGAGAGTGTTGCAAGGGATGTATACATTGAGGAGACTACATTCTATGTTCAAGAGAGCGGCTTAGTCATTTCGTACAGTGAACCTTGGCTCGCGTACTCACCTGATGGTATTGTGATGAGAGGCGGTATGATACATAGACTTTTACAAATTTGGATAGCTGTGACTGTGGTCTATTCAAGTGTTTCGAACACCATTCGCATTATAACTGTACCATTTGACATACAATATGCGAATGAATTAGTTTTTTGAACGTACAGAGATATGGAAGTTACGAATGAGCTGTACATTTTAAGGTTTTGAATGAAAGCCAAAATGAAAGTGAAATTTGCAACGTTTATGGTAAACGAAAAATCAATTATATTCTTACCTAAAATCTAACGCACTGTTTTAGCAGGTTTGAATACCAAATAACTGTAGAAAAAGTTTCATCCCCCTAGCTGACGGGGGATGAAACTTTTTTTACAGTAATCTGGCATCAAAATGTACTAAATACATGCGTTAGATTTTAAATAGGAACATTTCCGATTTTTTTTTCACCATAAACGTTGCAAACTTCAGTTTCATAAGCCAAAGGGATATAAAGTACTCTCGAAAGTGATTGAATACTTTCACGTAACAAAATGTGGAAGTTTAGACTAAAGAGAACCATGTCAGAAGACTGCAATACAATTAAAAGTATTTTTCTTCAAGTTTGCCAAAGATATACGGAAAATATTATCAATATAAGTCCAAATCTATTACTATGATTATGTATCTTAAGAATGGAAAAAAATTTTTTATCGGTGTTTATACGTGAACGTAAATGTTAAAAACATTCAATAATGTTATTTTTTACAAAATCTATAATAAATGTTTTTGTATTAGTTATTAGTATAAATACCCTACTTGCCATGTAGTAAGTTGATTCATTTAAATTTGTGATAATAAAAGTGCAATTGAACAAAAATGTACAACTTACTATTAATCTCACATTGTTTTTTCCAGCAAAATGAATGATATAGAATATAAAATATATTAAACATTCAATCGAATTATATACATTATTGCATTTATTACTTGCGAAATTTTTACATTTGGATACATTGATTCTGTTATTTCATAAAATTATAGAATTTTATAGGAATGTGTCATCGCCCAGAATTGGAGTTCCCAAATTAGCTAGTCCGCATCAAATGATGAATATGTCATCGACGTAATTGATAGAATGCCATGAAAGTTTATCATTCGAAAGTGCAAACTGCTTTATTCGCTGGTCCATCGTCTATTAAAAACCCTTTATCTACCATAACAGCATCTCTTGTACTCTCAAGGTGTTTAAGGATTCCAATATGGTTGAGTATAGACTTATCAGATGCTCGACCTCCAGATGAATCACTAACATAGGTTATAGTACCGCCAGGAGTTTTTTCTATCATGAACTTAACTGTAAAATCTCCCTTGTGATTAGAATAAAACTTTAGACGACACTTCAAACACTTAGGTTTTTGTATTTTTATTTCGGTACAGTCTAAAACTGTGGTTGTTGAAACAAAACTTTTAAAAAATTTTGAAATGTTCCTGAGAATTTATTCTTTCAGAACTCTCTTTATTGTTGACTGCAGAATAGTTGATAACTTTCTCACTGTCTTGTAAAAAACATTCCGTACTGTTACTTCACTAACTTGATTGCGAAACCGAAGTGCCAGATAACTGAATTACATATCTTGCTCCAATTTTGTTAAAGTCAATATTATGTAGTCACGACTAGTTGGTATATGTGACGTGCGCCGAAGAAAGGGGGCTTACTCTAGAAAAATAGAAATCGAGG
This sequence comes from Neuroterus valhalla, assembly GCA_011762715.2. Taxonomy (NCBI): domain Eukaryota; kingdom Metazoa; phylum Arthropoda; class Insecta; order Hymenoptera; family Cynipidae; genus Neuroterus; species Neuroterus valhalla. Next base: position 3,057 of record WSXT02238330.1, read on the forward strand.
TTTTTATACATTCTGATCCTTTATGCGTTGCTCTTTGTATTGAAACAATCGGAAATAATTTCGAGCGATATTATTGCTGATAAATTAGTTTTTAGTTTCCCTCTCTCACACAAGTCGCATGTATCGGGTCGACATTGACCGCTCGCGCTGAACAATTTCACTTTTCAGAGTAACCCCCTTTCTTCGGCGCACGTCACATATATCTTTTTTTCACACTTTTTTCATCCATCACTGCAACTAGTTCATTTAAAATTTTAAAACTTGATGCCGCATGCTGTCGTCAAATCTGACTCTGTTTGTATAAAACGAGTGAACGGAGTAACCAAATCACCATCCGCTTCTTGAGTTCCAATGTCAGAATAATAAATTTCCTTACTTTCAACATTTTCAATGGCACGTTCAACATGATCGTCTAGATTCTTCACAATCTTAACCGTAATGCTCAATTTCGGTGCGGTTACTTTCGACTGTCTCATCAGAAATCAAAAGCACGGTTAGCTGCTGCTGCGATTCCTGATTTTCATCAGCGGTCATCATTTCCAAGTTCTCGCGTCCATCAGCAACGTTACAAATTACATCCTGTTTTTTGATTCCTTTCTACTTGCAGACTTTTGACTTTTGTTCTGGTCAACTTTCGCCCATCTGTCACTCGACAGAAAAATAAACAAAATGGTACTATTATTTTGATAAGAATGATATGTTCAATAACAACATAATTTCATGATCAACATACCAGTCTTCTTTTTCTTCTGTTATTAGAATCTTGTTTGGCTTTGTTAATATTCACTGGCATTGGGCGGAATTTTTTTTCAAACACCGTTACTTTGTGTGAATATCTGTAGAAAATTGAACACGATATTAAAAATTATTCAATGTATTTTTGCGGATGTTCATGTAAATAACAATGTCATACTGGACACTAACCTGGTAAAGTATAATCACTTGCAGAGAAATGCAAAGAGCACACCATTACCTCCTTGCGTTCATCTGCAATGCTCAATTTTCGTAGTCACTCTGTACGCTTATCAACTACTTCAAATTTATCAAATATATTTTTTCTTGTTATTTGGGCATTTCTTCGCTTTGGTGTTTTGTTAAAACTTAAGTTTCTGTTTATTTTTTTTGTGCAGTTGCACATTGAAACACAACAACTGCTTCTTTTGTTCAACTTTTTCCGATGACTAGGGGGAAACTACATATTTTAAGAAATGGCACGGGTGTTCACATCTACGTATATTTATACACATTAATGATTTTTCTTATAACAATGAAGAAACCGTCTGTATTTAATTTTTAACGCTGCAGCTGACCTACATACTACATCTGTGAGAGTGACCTCCTGGCAACCATTTAACTTAGTTCCTAGAGCGGCCAGTAGGGACGCATTGCATATTCAAATTCCCAATTGTGTGCTGAATCAGGGATGGTCCAGCAGAGGAGAGCAATGTTCTTGCTCCATGCCTGCTTTTCAATTCATTTTATATCTCTCTACTATACATAGTTAAATAACTTTATGAAATTTTGATATATTAACAGGTATGATATCTCAAATATTATTTGAGTTAATTATATCAATTGGTCAATACTTATTCATTAGACATTAGTCATTTCAGTTTGATTGGTCCACGCAACTTCACACAGAGTGAGCACTACGTAGTACAGGTTTTTAACAGCGAAAACCAATTGCTGCAATTTTAAGCTCAGCATAGATGAAAAACATATAACTCGCACTAAATTCTTGAGTTAAGCCGAAATTTTTATGAGTGGTAATTTCCGTGTTTTAGGGTGAGAGTTGTGGCTTTTTCAAAGCTAGCACTACTACATATTTTCGAACAGTGTGAATTAGCACAAAATTATTGCATTATTTCCATGTTAACAACACAATGTGAAAATTCAATCCAAACGGACTCATTTATATCGATATTTTACTTTGTACAATGCATGAAGTAAAAAATACAGAGGTTGATGTTGCGATCAAATGAAACATAAATAATGAAAGATATCCATATTATTTTTGGATTTTCTCGAAATTAAGTTTGACGAATTGGCTACAATGGTTACATTTTATGAGAAGGTTCCTAATATCTCTTTAGTATAATTTTTCCACCCTTGAAGAACCCCTTGAATTCACCAAAGAGTTTCTTAACAGATTTAAAAATAGGATCGTTAAAGTCAATCTGACTAACAGGAACACCCAGAAAATGACACAAAACAATGCCCAGACATAGTAAACTACCGTTCTTTGGAGGTGTGTCCCCGTACATATGTGAGTTGTTCTCCGCAAGCTCCGTGAGCTGCAATGCATTTGCTTGCTTTAATGTTTGACTAAGAGTTTTTTTTGCAAAACAGTGTAGGGTAAGTGTGGGCATTACTGCGGATGTTCCAATTACTGCGATTTCAAATATGTATAATGATTTAGAATGTTCTGAATGTATACAATGCTTAAAAGTAATTCAGAAAATTATTTTGTGATTTATTTATGCTCATCACCAATGTATCAACTCAAGTATTTATGTTTTTAATTAATTTATTGCAATTTGAATCTCGGATGGTTTTGGTACTGATAGTTTTACTGCTTCGATTTGTAAGAGGGCCAAGAGCACATTCTGAAAAACTAATTATAATTTCGTTCCAGGGAGTTATATATTTATTGAAATAGTTTTTAAAGGAAAGAAAATGTTTAAGTTTTCTGAAAATGCATGCTAAAAGACAAGAAATACGTATTCCAATATATTTTTTACCAAAGCAGTATTTGGCACACGATTTGCCTGGATGAATGTATTTCTGCGGTTTTCCAGGCGCCATATCATAACCTTCAAACTGACCTTTTCTTAGTCGCCAGTGACAGCCAGTGATAACCTGTTTGAGTCGCAGTGTGTCTGAAATGTTTAATGGTTTTACATTTTTGTGCGGAAAAATGGTAAGACCACAAAGAAAAAAATCTATGCCAAAAAATATCCGAGTAACCGGGAAAAAGAAGAATAAAAGACTTCAATATTCCAAGAAAGATGTGCTGCTCGCATTAAAGGGTGTTACGCGGGTTACGAAACCTCAATTACTCGAAAGCGTGAAAATAATTTGTGAAAAACTCAAGAAAAAAACTCCATTCACTGATAATATGCGCAGTGATTGGATCACCGTCGTAGTTGGCACGTTGTGATTGGATCACCGCCGTGATTGACGCGCAGTAAATCATGCAAACCCGCAGTATTACGTACATAAAACATTTTTTTTCAAAATTCGCATTTTTCACGCAAATCTGACTCCTTTTTAGGGTTTAACGACTGAATTATATTAATTAAATGACAAATAATTCACGAATTGATGCGTAACGAATGTCTTATTCCAACACTTCTTTTTAATTTTCAAAGTCGTCTTGATTTTTTTTCCGTAGTGATTGACACACTTAACTTATTGTACATCTAGTTGATGATATAGGCGATTTTGTACGAGAGTAAAATTTGAAATCGCCTATATCTCAACCACAACGTACATGATATTTTTTGAATTACCGCACACGGAAAATGAGGCTTTCGAACAAGTTAAAAGACAACGAAGTAGATGCGTCAACCTAGTTACGGGTTCTCAACATAAGCAGACCAGATACCAGCATGCAGAATGTGGCTCTTTAGTTTAACGTTAATAAAATGAAAGTAATTGTATTTGAGGAAAGTGATGACAAAAAAGCATACAACATTGCCTAAATGCTGAGAAGATAGAACAAGTTGATAATTTCCTGTTTCTTGGAAATTTATTTACTACTGACAGAAAGATAGGTGCAGAAATCATCAGACGTTTGAATGAGGATATAAAGATTATCGGCAGTGTACGAGCTTTAACGTTGGTAGGAGTGTAACAAATGAGGCTAAAATTGCGATTTATAATTCTGTACTTGCACCCACCGTGCTGTATAGTACTGAGACCTGGACATATCAAGAAGAGGATCATAGTAAAGTGGAAGGTTACAGGAAGGTACTTGTGAAAGCTGGAAGACTTCCAAATAGAAGGATATATAATTTGTTGTTTAAAAAAATTTTTAACGATGGCTGGGAGGTAAAACAAGCTGAAGAATAAGGTTTTGGAGGTACTTTTTTCAAGCCTTGACTTTGGATGCTTCCCTAAACGAGCTTGGCGTCACCGAAAATCTGAAAAAATTCACAGGCACTCCGTAAGGTACCTAGAATGCAACGCAAGTTCCGAAATTCCGAAATTGGTAATAATTCACTATTCACAATGCTCTGTTACACTACAGTAGGACCTCCGGAAGCCAGAGTAGACGTCCACTCGCTGGTTTGCAGATTTTATGGAAAAAGGCAGGGGCGTCCCAACATGTTTAAGGTATAATATCATTGAGTTCGCCTGCACGAAGCCTAGAGCTCAGTTGCTTTCATATCATTAGGATTTCGTAACAATTCATTCAAAATAAATTAGTTGAATGTGGCACGAGACGTTGAAATTTTTCATACCAAAGATTCGGTTATGTTCATTATTATGACGTGATTTTTGAAACAAGAAAGATAATTCAATTTTTCTCTCTTATTATTTTTTTCCATGAAAAGAGCTGCAATTCTGTTAATTTTTTGAGCTTTTGTAATTTATTTGTAGAATTGAAAAATTTCGAAACCTGTTCACAAAATGGAGAAGATGTCTATTACTTAAAAAAAGAAAAATTTGGATTTAAAATAATACATATATATACATATGTACATGGGTCAGTCGAAGGCTTTTTCAAAATTTGGCTACTCGACCATCTCACTGATTGAGCTGACGATTTTCTATCTAAAAGTAGATGCGAAACGAAAAAGTAGTGTTATATCTCTCGAAGCATAACTTCACGACCATTTATTCACTATTTTATTTTTTCAATAATCTTGCTTGTCTTTCCAAATCTGAATAAAAGAGTAAATTCATACCTGATCTTTAAGTATGTTAGCTCAAATCTACTAAATTAAACCAAAGCAGAAGAGCTGTCAATTTCTTATTCTCCATTCCGTCGATCTGGATTTTATTATAAGCTATATCAGGTATTTTTTACCAACCTTAAATTTCATATGAATGATTTAGGTTTACACCTCTTAATTCTTTATAATGTACCCGTTATAACGAACTAATAGGGATAAGCGTAAGGGTTTAATGTGAAATTATGTTGACACGTAAGAAATATTAATCACTTTTGAACTTGATTTTTTGCCATCATCAAGTCCAAGAATTGCACATTGAATACTTACACGTGTCCTTATAGGTTCGTTATGATGAGTACATGGTAACAATTACGAAGTCTGAACCTGAAATTATTTCCGTGAAATTTTTGCCGCACACAGAACCAAAAATGTTGCCAAAAATACTTTGCTTTCTTAACTTTAAAATTGGAAACTTCTTTTAACTTTCGTGAAAATATACTTTCTGGATCAATTAAATCCAGCCATTCAACTTTTATTTAGGTTATTAATTGCCTTTTTAAGCAGATTTGAAAAGAAAAGCAAAATTGACACACACAAAGTCTCGTTAAGTTCGGATTTGGAAAATCTTTCCTATCTAACTATCAGAAAAAATATTGAGCTCCATCGCTCATATGGTCGGGCAGAATTCAATCGATTCGACTGCAATTGAACCAAATTTTCGGAATAGCCTATGCAGATATATAATGACGTATACATACATGTTTGTAAATGTATATACATATATGCATATACGTAAGGTTCAAGGAGTTTCCAGGCCCTAACTCTCATTGAGACAGGTAAACCACCCTTTCAATGTAAATCAATGTATGCATTGAAATCCTGTGAAATATGAACTCACTTTTTTTTAGTTCACTTGACCATAATTATAGTTATTTTGTCCATAATTTCTAGTTACAGCTAGTAGAATCATGGTCAAGTCAACCAGAAATAATCGTCAGGGCATATTCAACAGGTGTTCTGGTTAACTTATCCAGGCAATTTTTGAGTGATTTATCAATTCAGTAATTTATGCATGTTTTTTAAAGATAAAATTATTATTTTATAAGTTATAACATTTTAGGGAGTATGGAATGGAAGATCTAATGGGAACACCTAGCCTTAGTCTGTGGGCCCACTCAAGAGTATCATAGCTTGAAGATGTTGAGACGTCCCTGCCTTTTTCTCTCACATCTGCAAACCAACGAGTGAACCATCTAGCGGCCCAGCCTGGCCTCCGGAGGTCCTTTTGTTGTGTAACAGATACCTCCTTTCTGATACTTTTTCAAAGTTTTGAAAAGTGTACTTTGATCGCGTGACAAAATTGAACATTTTGAGCCATGAAACAACTTTCCATCTTTATTCCTTCCCAAGGTGATATGTTGGTGAAAAACAGCCTGTGAATTATTTCCAATTTTTGAATTTGGAAGAATGCGTTGCATTTGGGACACCTTTAGGAGTGTCTGAATTTTTCTAGATTTTTGATGGCGTCAAGCTAGTTTGGGAGAGCCTCCAAAGTTAAGGCTTTAAAAAAGAATCTCGAAAACATTGTTTTTCAGCACGTTTTACCTCAAAGCTATTTTTGGAAATTTCTTGAACAACAATTTACATATCGTTCAATTTAGGAAACTTACAGCTTCCGCAAGTACCTTCCTAGAATATTCTGCGATTTTAGAATATAGAGGGAGGAGTGAACAAATTGAGGGGCGCGTACTTTTGGACCCGACTTTAGATCAATCTAAAACTAACCCCTTTTCTCTCCTTCTTCCCATCCCTAGGTCATACTTTTCATATAAATTCCTTGATCCTCATTTGCATAACATGACTAGAACAAAACGGGTCCACGCTTACCCCGAAAGGGATTTGTTTAATGGTCAGAGTTGCCGCAATTTCTGGAAATCATGGAAAATTCAGGGAAATCTCATCAATATCAGGGAAAAAAGGGTCCGCCAAAATTTTTTTAGATTAAATTTACGCTGTCGAGACATTTTTTTGGAGACCCTTTAAATCTTGTAAAGGAGAAATTTTTATATGTATTGGCATTTGGGTCTATACTTTTTATTTTTCATTAATCAATTTCCTTAAACATCAATATTAAAATGAATAAATATCTATAGTAAATAATTGATGTCAAAACGTTTCGTCCTGGGCTGATTGATTGGATTCATCAGTAAGGCAATATGAACCGAACCTGCCTTAGATGCTAAAAAATTCTTTAAATCATTCTTAAAATAAATTATTTTACAAAATATCGAATTGATATCGAATAATTGTAACCAATGTATAAAAATACCATATCGTATATCGTAAGAAATTCATAATATTTTCATGCTTTTTTAGGATCAGATGTTTGTAAACATGAATCTCAGAAATATGTAAAATTTATTTTTTGTATGGAAAATGTATGAAGAAAAAATTAGGGAAATTTTTCTGAAATCAGGGAAATATCAGGGAAATTTTGCGTTGGTCAATTGTGGCAACCCTGATAGGCCAGTGAGTATAGACAATCAATTAACTATAATTCCAAAAGTTTTCAAACTGCGAATATGCGTTTGTACATAGACAAAAAAAAACTATAAAATTTTGTAGAAGTTTATGATGCACGCAACATTGTTCAAATTGCAAAAAACGTTTTATTACTCTAATATTTAAGAGAAAAATCCAAAAGTTCTGCAAACTAGGGATACTCCTTCTTCGTGTATTTTGAAAGATTTATCAAATTTGCAACCATGCAGACGTTACGGAAACATGTTTTCTTCCATTTTTTCATGTTTTTTCAGTGTAATTTGTTCATAAAAATTACAAAAGTTCTGCAAATTGGATAACACGTTGGCAAAACAGTGAGATACATATACTAACATTTGCAACCAGTTTTTCAAAACGCATCATGTATTTATGAAATTTTTATCCTCGACGCTCCTTTTTTTCATATACACGAGTATCGAAATAATAACAAAAGTTCAAAAATTTGGGTGCAAATAGAGAAAATGGTAGTATTAATCTATTAGTAACTTTGCAACCGTATACGAAATACGGATCCTGAATTTATTTACAAATATTGGTACTTTGCATTTACACAATTTCCAACAAATTGCAAAAGTTCTGCTAATTTCAGCTATTGTTGCAGACAAAGTTTTACGTTACTGAAAAAATTTGCAAACTTGGTTACTTAACGGAACATATTTTAAAAAATTGAAGTTTATCTTATTCAACTACTACTAATAACAAAAGTTTCATTAATCAGTCGCGGCCATGAAAATATATCAATTAATTGACTCGTGAATTTGCAATGTTGTCTTCAATACGGAATCATTATTTTTAAAAATATAAGCTGGTCATTCTATTAATAGAAATGTTTCTATGGCAACGATGACAAGACCTTTCGCCTTGAAAATGTGGTGAAAATGTAGAAAGTGAGGGAGAAAGAAAAAAAAACCTTTTTGAATTATCTCAAAAAATTGAAAATTCCAATTTTGATCGCACAAAAAATAATAAGAAAAAAATCTGACCCCTGTGCGGGCATATTCTCATCGCGCCCTCCGCGCGCGGCCTGCTTCGCTCGCGTGTTTGAGCGCGCCTGTGGTGCGCATCTTTCGGATCTCGCGCTTCGCGCTCGTTGGTAATCTCACCTCGCGTTCCGCGCTCGGCCTTTGTACCTTCATACAGTTGTATAAAAAGCTTGTGAAACTCAAAAGCGAAATATCGACTACTTTAAATTGATGAGTGTGAATTCTCTCTTGTAAAAGCTTCTCCGGCTTTGAGAAATACATTCTCATCGCGTGTCTCGTGCTGCCTACTCAATCAAAGTTTGTCCAAAATGGTACAAAAGTTTTGTTGCTTAATTTTTTTCACATATTGTGTAGTTTTTCTAGAGATTCAATTTTTTAATTTTCAATTTTCTTTTTAAGATTGAAACGAAAAATTCGCGTCCAATGTGAAAAATCATGACAAATTCACAGATATTTTTCGGGTGAAAAACTTTACTCTGTCAATCTTCTGTGTTAGCCTTAGTCATTTTTTTTAAAATACTATTATTTGAAGATATTTTCCCGGTAAAGAACTTGTGTCTATTTGATTTTTTCTAAGCTTGTGTCAATTGTCCAGAAAATCATTGTTTCATTTTTTATATGGTTTTTTATAAATGAAAGAGTAAACTTCTTGTCCTATCAAAAAGTTAATATTACCAAGTCAGGTGAACTTATAAAAAAATTCCATCAAATATGAAAAAAAATTCAATAATCTTCATAGAACTAGAGATTTTAAGCAATTTTGCAATGTTTGCAACTCTGTGTATGCATTACACTGTAAAATGAATCAAGCACGTATGAAGCCGAGCGCTTCGCGCGAGTTATATACATTATCGAGCGCGAAGCGGGAGATCCGAATGAGGCGCGCTCAAACTTGCGAGCGAAGCAAGCCACGCGCAGCGGACAGATTTTACATTTTTTATATATAATTGCAGATCGAAAGTATTAAAATGTATTCATCAATATGTAAATAAAAATTTAATAAGTCTTACGTTATTTTTTAAATAAAAAAAATTCTTTTAAAGATACAACAAGAAGGGATAAAACAAATATAAAAAGCAGCAGAATTATAATTTGTTGATTCAATTTTTTCATATGATGTGTACTTTCCGTAGAAATTGAATTTCGTAATGTTTTACTTTATTTTTTACGATTGAAACACAAACTACGCGTCCAGTGGGAAAAATGATTATAAATTTATAGATCTTTTTCGTGTGAACAATCTTTCTCTGTGAATTTTATGTCTTAGCCTCCGTCATTCTTTTAAAAATTCCCTTTTTATAGTTATTTTTACTGATTCAAATGACAACTACATATCCTGTAAAAGAAGATTGGTAACACATTTAAAGATATTTTTGCGGTTAAAAAATTGTGTCTATGTTTTTGTTCCCAGAGTTTGTGTCTAGTGTCCAAAAATTAAATTCTTTCATTTTTAATATGTTTTCTTATGAATGAAGCAAAAACTACTTGTCCTTTCAAAAAGTAAATAATATTGAATTTGTAGAACTCTTTTGAAAATACCATAACTCTGACAAATTTTTTTTCATAAAAAAGAATCATTAGGAAAAATTAACCCACTTATTACTTACTACAGAAAGCCGTACTTAAGATTTTTGAGTCTTGAAAGAAATGATATGCGAAATTTAAAAAATGCCTAAACTTTTTTAATTTTCATCCAAAATAGCTGGCTAACGAACTTGACCTTCAGTTTTTGACACTGAAAGAGTCTACCAAAGGCCAATCATATGGATTAGTTTTTTTAAGAGTTATCGTGCTCACAGACAGACATTCATGCATACATACACACATGCATACATACATACGTAAAAACCTGTTTTTCGGGTTCAGGGGGGTCTCAAAACGTGGACATTTGCCAAAAATACTATTGTAATAAATAATACATTTTCCGTTATTTGCAATGGGTTGCAAAATGAATCGGGTTTGAAAAACAATATTTCAATCAGTATTTAACCCTAGACAGGGCCCGTGGGGTCTTTTCTGACCCCAAACGGAATTCAAAGTACGTCACTTTTCCGTTTTTTTTCGCATTTCTTTGTTGTTTAAACAAGTTTTCACAAATTTAAAATTAAATAAACCGATTATAATATACACCATTCTCTTTGCAATGAAAAAACGAAGAGATTTGTCTATGTTAAAGTCATTTTACTGCTGGAGGGTAAGATTTAGTACAGATTAAAGCATTGGGGTCACATACGCCCCACGGGCTCCGTAGACGTAAGGAAAAATGACGAGCCCTGTCTAGGGTTAAAATTTGCAAAACTTTTGCTTTTATCGGTAGGCTAAAAATAGGTTGATAATTTTTTTAAAAATTTTACCCTAATTTCCGTGACGCAGACGGGGGTGCAAAAAAATTATATGACTTTAAAGACAATCATCTATGTTTGCAACTATTCTTGAAAACTTTTGTAATTATTCCTAGATCTTCTTTAATTAAAGAAACTATTTCAGAATTCCAAAGTTGCAAAAATTTTGGATTTTTTATCGGCAAATGGGGATAAGAAACGACATTTTTTCGATTAAACAATCGTTTTCATACTGTATTCGAGGTTGAAAGTTCAGAGGCAGATGTTAATTGCTACTTTCATCAATTTGGAGAGTTGGCAAAACTTTTGTTATTTTTCCCGCATTCATAACAACAATATTTATTTATTCGCGGTTTTCGACATGTTGCGATCAAGATAATGGGTTGCAACTTCATAGTGAGCATCACTTAAGTGTACTTAATGCTTCACGAAATTTTGACAACTTTTGTAATTATAGATAAGTTTTCTGTTTTTCATGTCTATTTCTACTGGCCTATAATGGTATGGTATGGTCATGGTAGGGCTCGAGCTTTCCTCTCGAGACTTTTATGGCTACGTTAGCGGTAGTATTGCTACTGATAGGGTTTCCCATGTCAGACAGAAAGAAAACGAGGAACAAAGGGACTAAGAGGAACGCCAAAACCTACAAAATGGAGAATTCAATAAATGTATTAAAACGATGGAACACAACAGGAATGTTGTGGGAGAGCATCAACTGGGATATAGTAGTGATAGAGGAGTTGATTGACTCCGATTCAACCAGAGGCTGTAGTAAAGATTCAGCAACCAAGAAGGCGATTGAAATGAACAAACAATATGAACTGAGATGCGATGCGCCATTATTTCCTGGCACAGAATAGTGGGGAAAGCTTGAGGGGAAGTCATCATCGACTCTTCTTACTTGAGTCCCAGCAACTAGCCACAAGAACAGAGGGACAGAACCTAGCAGACCAAAAACGCTCAATAACTGTCAACAATTTACTCTCAGCGGTTGAAGTAGCTACCGTAAAAATAGAGGTAGAACACCAGCCTCCCAATAATGAACTCTCTGTAAAAGGTGTGAATAATGAAGAGGAGATTGGAGCTGTGGGCATAGGTGCCAGGGATAATGGTGCACAATTTTCGGGTCCACTAGAACCACATCTGGACATGAACATTCCCGTTAATGTAAACAGCGATATCCCAGAAAAACTGCAGCACCTTGAGAAGAATTTTGGTCAAGCTTTACTAGAGTTCAGAAATTTAGAACCATCAAAAAGGCATTCTTTGCCGAAAATGTTCATCACAAAGGATCTGCATGCACTGATAGGGCTCCAATAGGGTTTTGCCTTTGTATTTGGATGCAGAATTAACTGTATTGCAAGTGCAAACCCCTGTGTATTGTGTGGCTGTGGCAGTCTTTAGAACGGTGGTTCGTAGATCTAGGCCTAGAAATACAGCTTTTGCCCCAAGAAGGGAACAAGGTCCACCATGGAAAGTCAGGTTGAATATGGATATCAGCTATGTGAGGAGCAAATTGGGTCGAATAACTTAATACACGAAAGGAGCTAGAACCAGAAAGCTGATTAATATATTATTAATATTATCTACCTTCGGAACATCGAGACGTTGATACCAACATCATTGGATGAGACTATAGACTTCCACTGGTAGATACCCATGTTCTTACTGCTAGGTGCGTCGATACAATAAGAGAAGTGCAAGAAAACAGCAAAATCGAACTTCCCAGACAGATCAAAGAAGGTTTTATCGTGAACTGAGTAAGGAGCAAAATATGCAGCTGAACATCGAAGTTCATCAAATGGAAGACATGGCTAACTTCTTGTCGGGTGTTCAAGGAAAAACTAACAGAAGAAGTCAGGCCCGGCAGGACATGTTTGGCCCGAGTGGGGTAGGGGGGGGGGCAAAGCGTATGTGGATCAAGAAAAATTTTGGTG
>WSXT02238341.1:0-15781 GCA_011762715.2 Neuroterus valhalla
CTACTGCGAATTTCACTTTCGGGAGAGGAACTAGTGCTCTCTGGAGAGTAACCAGTCCTTTTTTTTTCTGAGTGTAGTTTGGCTAGCAAGTTTAATTTTTCATTGTTTGAAAATTGTTGTAACGATTAAAACAAAAAATATACGTCCTTCAAAAGATCATTCACGTAAAACATGTAGAATTTTTTAAGTTGGTTAATTTTTCTATTCAATATTTCTGTCTGTCTTTCATTGTCTGTTTGGAAAATGATTTTTTTATTATTTTTGTACGTGCGTTATCCTGATCAAAACGAAAACTATACATCTCATCGGGAAATAGTCAACATTAAATTTTTCGATTCTCCCAAGCTGAACCATCTTTGAAATTTTCATTCTTTTTGTATATCGCATAGTTTTTCTGGAAAATGTATTTTCTCACTTTTGGTAACATTTTTCACGATTTAAACAAAAACTGTTCGTCTAATAGAAAAAGCGGTCCCAAGGAAATTTGTAGATCCTTTAAGAATGAATAATTTTGGTCCCTAACTTTTTTCTGCACCTTGCATCATTGGAACGAAAATGTGCATCTTGAATTTTCTGAAAAGCTATTTCAATGAATAAAATCAGATCCATTGGTCAAAAATGTTTGGTTAACGAACACGTCCTTTCTTTTTTGGCCTTTAAAAAGTGTGTCAAAACACAATCGAATATGATCATTCTCTCGAAAGTTATCGAGTCTACTGATTGCAGACTACAGACTACCGACTGCACACAGACAGGCGGACATACAGACACCATCGTAAAAATCGTTTTTTCTAACTCAAGGCGTCTCAAAACGTGGAGATTTCATTGAATCCGCGGAAGTCAATTTTCACATGAAACCAATGCCTTCTCATTGAGAAAGAGAATGTAAAAAGAAGGGTAGAAATAATAGAAGAAGATTTGACTTGGCAGGAAAGGAGGCGGAAACGGAAAATAAACTAGAGAGTATGGGAGGTAAGAAGTAAGGGTAACGAAGCAATAGTAGGGAGAGACAGGATTTAGGTAAAGAGGAAGGGAATGCGTCGGGGCTTATGGAAGTCGTAAACGAATGAAGACAAGGACGAGATCAAATGATCACGAGATTCACGAGATCACGTGAAAGGAAGGGGGATGGGAGGTAAGTTAATAGGGGTGAGAAAAGAGTTCACGGTAGAACAGGAATCAGAGGAAGATAGGGAAATGGAAAAAGATAGGGTTGCGGTAGTATGCATTTATAGGAGAAGGGGGAAGAGGAGGTATGGAAAGTTAACAGAAAGTGGATGGAGTGGAAAGAGGAGAGGCTGGCTCCGATACAGGGAGAGCTGAATGCTTGGACAGGTGATCAAGGGGGGGGGGTATGGAATGAGGAGTATGCTTTCGTGAGGAATTCGAAACATAGGGAAAAAGATCGGGAAGGAAGGGTGCTGCTCAGCCTGATAGGAGAGACAAGATGGTTTATCTTCATCGGCCATGCAATGGATGGAGAAGATGGTGAAGTAATATTTATAGGAGAAGGGAAAACTGTGATTGATTATATTCCAGCAGAAGAAAGAATAAGGAAGCTGATGGTGGAAATGAAATTGGGTAATGAGATAGGCTCTGAGCATTTCCTGGAAATAGAAACGTTGAGAAGTGGAATACAGCGGTTAAGAGTGGACCAATGCCTACACTAAACTTCCTTAGAAGATTTGCAAGTGTTAACGCACTTGGCGATTGAGCCAAACATGTTCGATCTTTGTGGCATCAGTCCTGTTCTTATGCACATTTTGGTGTAGAGCCGGCAAGTTTGATCCTTGTGGCATCAACCTTGCTTTTTTGAAACGTGGTGGTTAAGCCAGACAGGTACAGTCCTCAGAGTTCTAAACTCGTCTTAACGCACCACAAAGACGCCTTACAGATTGCAAGGAGAGTGTCCTAGAGGCCAGCTCTGCATCCGCCTCTGGGTGTGTTGGAATGATCCGAAACAGTCCGAAAGAATGACTCACTGGCCACGCTACATCATCTTGCGATGAAGCAAAGGTAGTGCCAGATCATGGAGGGGGCTTGATGGTGCTAAAGCACTAGGCCCGCACTAGTGGGGGCCGCTTTTTCCCAAGGAAAAAATATAGGGAGGAAATATTTGATTGTTATACTATTCTCTGTCGCCTTGAAGGGGCCCCATCGTTATTTTAGCTCCGAGCCCCGAAGAATCCTAATCCGCCCATGAGCAAAGGAAATCGAGTCTTTAAAGTTCAGGAATAGCTTTCGGAGTTTGGCTGAGAAGCTGAGAAGTTCGGTCCAACCCTCCATCTTGAACTGGCATACCGGATCAAGTGCTCATAATTCCCGATAGGAAAACCAGACCACCTCAACATGCACCAAAAGATATCCTTTCACTTTGGAAATACAAGCATTTGCAGACGGAACGTACATTTGCTCAGCTAGTACTGCATCCACACCAAATGCCACAGGAACCAGAAACTGAGACGCGCAATGAGTGAACGAAAGAACAGGCAAACCTCGATACATCTGGTGGGACGGGAACCCTGTATTGCCGGTACACTTTCAGGGCAATGAGCTTTTTAGAACCTCTTTCTTGGCAGCTGTTTCGATAGATGAAAGTCGACTACGATTGAATTCAATTTTGGTAGCCATTTCCTTTTTGGCTGTTTCTAGTCTTTCTACATACCAGAATTTTCACTGTTGTCTTCTTCTTTTTCCCCCTTCATGCAATTACCACTGCAATGAGATTCGCTGGCGGACTTTGAAAAATAAGCTCAATAGCCGAACAACTCGCAGTCATTCCCTTAACAAGGTGCTATCTACTTTACCTGCTTCATGGCGCTATATATCCAGTGGCTGGGCTCCTAAGTACATTCTGTAATCGGTCTTCACGACACTTTTCTTTTCATTTATTCGGTTCGAAAACGTGATGCTTTTTTGGTTTTTTTCTCACAAACGTACCAGAAAGGATTTATATTCTTCTCTGTCCTTGTCCCATTTCAGGCATTCATGTAGCTTGTGCCCTCTCCTCCACACGTGCACCTGCCCGTGAAGGTTGGGACTTTTCCGTCAGCTTAGCGTTGATGTCCCCATGAGCAGTCATCAGTTGACTGGCGCAGTGATTCGCCTTAATCCAGAACATGGGCCTTTGCATACTTGGAAAGAAACAGCGCGTTGTCCCCCCTTTTCAGTGAGTCGCCAATTTACTTATCTTACCCGCATTATTTCACATGGGACCTCCCTCCTGGCCTTCTTTGCGTTTCTCGATTCCACCAGCTATTACTTTCCTCGTCAACCTCTGGAATATATTTGAAGTTTCATACTTCTAACGCTATTCCTTTTCTGATTTCGTATTATAATACTTTTCTTTCTGCTTCCAATTCTATTGGCAGGACACCGGCAGTAAACTGGACTGCAACCACTGATGTTGTCTTGTACAACCTTGTGACTTGCAAAAGTGCATGCCTTTGACGAGCAACCGGTGTTCTGCATTGTCTCTGATTGACCCTATCGAATCAGGGCACTATTGCATATGTATCGATTACTACGAATGAGCCCTGGTTTATCGCTCTCAGCGATCGGTAACCTGATCCCCGATCTCTTTGCGCATTTCTTCCTGTATTCTGTAATCTCCTTCAAGTTCTGCACTCTGAGAAATATCCGAGGTGGTCTGTCCATGTCTAGGTTGCTCCTTAAGAGCATAAGAACAGTCTCCTTAGAGGAGGAAAGGTGCGTCTTACGTTCCTTACACCATTCGCCGATAGGGTCTATTATCATTATTTGTCCTTTCTCTTGTAATACCTTCCTAGTTCTTCCTGGTACTATAAAGACTTCATCGTCAGCATAAACAACACGTTCAATTCTTGCATCCCGTATACGGCGGCAGAGTCTGTTGCGAGAGTGAGGTCGATATTGCTTTTACCTCCGTTGTGGTCAAAGAACGTTGAGAATTGTCTGATTCATTCACTGATATCAGTCTGACCTCTTGGATGAATTCCTTAAGTATCCGTCCTCTTCTCCCAAGTTCAGCTGAGTACTACAGCAGTTATTTTGCCTTTGCATTGCAGAACACCAAGACCTTCTTTCCTCGAAACGTTGACAAGATTTTCTTTATCTTTTCAATGTAGAGGTCTACTCTATGGGGGATCTGAAAATAGGCCACAATCAGATAAATTTCATAAGAGCCATCGTCGATTTGCGCGCACACTTTATGCGTGTCGCTAAGGTGGTCCAGATCCATGACGGTCAGCTCACTATTGAAGACTCCTTCGCCATATTTTGCCCCGATAGGATAGTCTACACTAGTACCCAGGCTTGGTGGTTTCCTATACGGAAAACTCCATATTCCTATGGTAGCAATATCAGAGTGGTCGCAAGGTTACTTTGTCGTTGTCAACACGATATAAAAAGTATCGTGGTCGGAAATTCACACGTAGGGCTCTCAGAGCGACACACTTCACTACGATGGCGATACCCTGAATATGGTTCCGCAAATTAACCAACGCAGGTAGCCATAGCAACGCCATCGTGACGCTGTCGCAGCTCTACCGTATATGTGTCAGAGCAATACACTTTTTGTGCTGTCACAGCAATATGGAGTTTTCCGTGTACGGACTTTTTTAAGCTCCTGTATTAAGGCCAGATCAATTTTATCTCGACCAACATGATGCATTTGCATTACCCTTAGGCGTCCAGGATCATTATTGGAGATAGTTTGGACCAAAGTCAGTCCTGCTGATGACTTCATCGATTCCCGCTATGTAAGCAGCACAAGACCTCGCTTTTCTACGGGGCAGGCCGAGTAGGGCCTTGTTTTCTTTTTTATCGGCGCGGTCTTCAATTTTATTGCCCTGTTCTGCACAGTTCAAACAGGTAACTTCCTTATCCGTCAAGTACGTTTCGACGTGTCCAGCGCACTGACACTTTAAATACCGTGTTGCTCTTCTGAAGTCTTGTATCCTAAAAGATCTCCATTGCAGATAGATTCTTATGCTATCGTCCTTTTGCGAAACATTGAGAATCTTTGGGGGTACCTCTACGCCCCAGTTTGTGGAGTCCCAAACTTTTTGCTGATTCTAAAACGAGGAATAAAATTCCTCCTCCTCGAAGTATTCCTCTGTGCATTCCTTTAAAAAGTCTTTGTTTTGGCTATGGATGTCGTTTTCAACATCACTTCCTGATAGTTCCCTCAGAACGTCGAAGACTACCTGTTTTTGATATATTGTTCCAGATCTTCGGGTTCTAGATATCTTTGCTTTAAGGGCATCATGGCCTAGAACTTTTGCCAAGCCTTCGGCAGTTCCATTTTCGATCACAACTGATACTTTGTCTCTTCTGCTGACTGTGGTTCTTGACCACGTCAGAGCATGGTTTTTTGTGATGTACAATTGCATTCATGGTGTTATATGTATGGTTATACAGATGCATCCCCACTAATCGGACGGAAATTTTTTTGACTTCAATGAATGCCACGCCAAAGCGTAGCTTTTTTATGATGTAAGATTATATTAATGCATGTCCTTGGTCATACAGCTGTATCACTATTCGTAAGGAAATTTTTTATGCTGAAAAATTGCAACGTTAAAGAGTGGCTATATCATAATATTCATATCAGATCTCTGATATACCTAATATGATTATATCAGAGACTGGTAATATTGGTACAGAACTTTTTTCAGCTAACAGGATTGGGGCCCCAAGTCGACTGTCCCAAAGAGAGAGAGCGCATTAAAGATTTCCGGAAACAGACTTTATCAACTATATTATGCTGCGCTCGAATGTCATATCTCCATTTGCGAATGCATAAAGGTACGACACTTCAACGAAGTAGAATATAGTTGAAGCACTCTGTTTTCGGAAATCTATGTTACGACCTCCTTCTTCGGGATATTCGAATTGCGGCTTACGGGCAGAAATCCACTCCAAAAGTATAGGGTACCTGTATCAGAATAAGATCAGCGCTTTTTGCGTTTTAAAACTCACGTATCTCATGTTTTACTACGTCTGATTAATCTGTAAAATCACAAGGTCGCTCATGTTAGCGCAACAATGGCTGAAGGAATCTACTTTTGTATCCAACTTTGGACTCAAATCTCTCGAATTTACTTTACGATGAGTGAATGACGCCACTTCGCAGCTGCTCAATGGAAAAATAACGTTCATGCTAAGTTTGTCATAAAGACGTCTGACTTCTTACGTTTTCTTACTGGCATTTTGAGTTTTAAATTCGAGAACGGTCACGTAGTCAAATCCAAATCAAAGAGTTCGTCAAGTTTCTCCTAGCATTGCGATCGTCGCCGAACGCGAAACTGCCCCTGCTTGCCATAAGGTAATTTAATCAAGCTGGAAAGGAGAAGATGAAGATTGGGAGGATGCTGCAACTCAGCCGTTTCCCAAACCTTTACTTTTGAAGTTACTTTTACTTAGAGCGTAGTAACCACAATTAGAATATTGGAATTTCAGCATGCTAGACAGATCGTTGTGTCCAGAGCGAAGAAGGTCGCTTTGTCACGGTTGAAGGGTAAGTTTGCGTCTCTCGATTTCCGTTGTCAGGTCGAACCATCCAGCCGCGGCGTAGCCAGCAATGAATTTGAATAGGCCAAGGCAGTCTTGAATAGGCAGTCTTCGTACAGGGGTTCACGACCTTGAGGCCTTCAGCGATGGCATCAACAACTACCTGTGCCTCCTCTACAAGGCCGTTTAGCGAGTTCACAGCAATGACGTCTTGTACGTCGTCAGCATTTGCCGCACAATCATCGCAAAGGAGATACTGATGAAATCGGCGACCAAAATGTTAGAAGTGCATAGACCAAGGACTAATCCTTACGGACAGCCCCTGGTCGCTCGCCTTAAGACATTGCCTCCACTCCATGATAACGTCAATTGCTTATTCTTGAACTAGTGATCAAGAACAAAGAGGTCGTTCTCAGTACAACCATGCTTCATGAAACCAAGGATTACAAGCGGCCACCTGACATTATCTTAATTGTGATGACCTCGACATTATCAAGACCCAAACGATGTTCATAACCTCATGCATGGTGGATGACAGCTCGTTTTTGACTGTTGTCCTAATGATGTCGTCATTGACAACACCAATTAGGCAGATGTAAATCCCCTGGTTCATCTGGGACGAAGGTATCCAAAAAAAACTGTGCATCCTCGTGAATGCAATTCACTGGCCTGCCCTCATCATCTCTAACCATACAAAGCACAGTGTCAGTCACATTTCTGTCCTGTTTGAAGTCGTGCAAACTTCTTCCCGCGAGTCGCGGTTGCCCTCAAGACGGATAAAGTAAGTCTAAGTGATTCGACTTGTCTTTTTTATTAGAGCTTGATATTCCCTATTGAGTTCGTGGTACTCTATCAGCCGAAGGGCGCGGCGAGTCGTCCCCCTCATGGCCTGGAATTTTTATCACTGAACTTCGTGGTGCACAAATATTTAGACCTTGCTGAGGCACCTCCGAAGCATATAAGCGTCATATGCACTTGTAAGAGCAGCGGTCATGTCCTGTGCATGATTCTCAACGTCAATAATCTGATCAAGTGAAGTATCCTAGAGACTCCTCAGCCCCTGAGTAGGG
Source organism: Neuroterus valhalla (assembly GCA_011762715.2). Lineage (NCBI taxonomy): Eukaryota > Metazoa > Arthropoda > Insecta > Hymenoptera > Cynipidae > Neuroterus > Neuroterus valhalla. The sequence goes on from WSXT02238341.1 coordinate 7,563, forward strand.
GCTCCCTGAAACGCATCCAGCCTAACCTTCTTGGTATTGTATCTGGTCCGGCGCAGACTCCCCATCTGATAAGATAGTCTGTTCGCGAGCAATAAAAATTCGAAGTTTGTGATGAATTTTATAAAAGTTCATGAAGTCAGAATTGTTAGGGTCAATAACGTAAATCACTGAATAAAACTGATTTCACTGTTACAACATTTATTAAAACTCTGTAAAAAGAGTGTACTTTATTTAAAGCAATTCTTGCGTATAAATAATTAGCAATAACACAATATAAGTAAGGCAGCTTATGTTTGAAACGATAAAAAAAGCTCACCTTTGACCTGTTTGACGACAACTGACTCGCGCCAGGCGAGGTGCGAAGGATCCATACACTCACACAAATCTGAAGAGTATGAATATTGACGAAAATAAGAGATAAAAGATAGAGACAAGAAATACATTGTAGTCGAGAATCAAAATCAAATATAAAGAGAAACACGCCGAAGAATAGAAGAATTAAAAACATCATTTACCAAAATTTCAAAATATAATTGAAACTCTTACTCAATCCTGAACAGAGTCTTTGCATTGACGTCCGGACAAATCAGCATCCTGCTGCATTGCAGCTCACGATGGACGTCGAAGGACACATTTTGGCTCTAGTCCTTCACGCAGACCAGATGCTGATTGCACAGATGGTCGAGCGGTTTCATGCCAGTACGCCCGTTATACTAAAGGACTGACACTTTTGCAATACGAGCTTCTCGAAGGCCAGTCCGAAACCAACCAAAGTTTCGGTGGGGCTCAAATGAGGCTCCTACACGAGTGCAAGGTGGTGTTCTCTTCCCGGAGAAGAATATTCAGCTCATGCGATACTGCTCTCGCACCCTTCATGATCAGTTAAACAATGCGTTAAGGCGCAGAACCGCGAACTCTAGCAGGGTGCACACTATGAGCACCCAAAGCTGAAGAGTGTTCGCTCAGTGAGGCGTGGTTATCGGCGGTCTGTGAATTTTGTTCTATCTTATGCCACTCTTGTGTCTAGTCCGTTCGTCCGTTTTCATTTGTATTTCGTCGACTCATTCTGCCCAGATGCCGATCAAGTGCAACCTGATAGGTGGGAGACACCCCGCTGAATATGTCATGGTCACTCTTCTTACCAAAGTGCCTTCAGGTCACGCAAATGGTCCAAACACTGGCTGCTCTCTTTATGCGTCCGGCAATTTTGTGCCCCCTTGACGCACATTACCCACAGGTTTCACCCTCGTCTTTGCAGTGCTCGGCGACATGGCCGTAAGTCTGGTATTTGTAGCACCTGTTTATGCACGTAATTGGACGCACAAGGCAACGTCGCACTTCACAAAGAGGTGACCCCTTTTGCAGATTTCTAAAATGATGGGTGGAGCAGACCCAGGCAACCCAGCTCACCGAGTTCAACCGTCTCGGACCAGCCCTGTAGCGATGTCTAATCTTTTGTACAAACCCCGCCAGTGTCATTTCATCCACCGAGTCGCTATTTAGTAAATGAATGGCCTCGGGAATGTCTGCCCCCCTCCCAGTTGTCTCACTGTTCTACAACCTGGTAACCCCACACACGTGGATTCCATCCTTCGTAGGGTTCAGAGTCTTCATTATTAATTTCTTAGTCGCATCACTGTCGACCGAGGCCAGTCCATCCATGAGCGGCCTCAGAACCACGGCTGGTTGCGGAGAGCGTCAAGGACGAGCACGGGGCTGAGCAGAGACCGACTGAACTGGGAAAGCTGTTATAACAGCCCCCGGTCACCAGCGACAACTGCCACCACGAACACGTACTCACTTCTCTGACCACGTTTCCGACGTCTCCTTTCCCTTTTGACGAAAGCGAACTCATCTGAGTTGATGCCCTCATTCAGGTCAGACATTGACGAAGATCCCTCTTCCGGGAGTTGCATGCCTTCAGCCATTCTTGGAGGAACTGCAACAGTTGATACTGGCGCTTCCTTCACCCGAGCAGCCACTTTGGCGGCTGTGGGGGGACACTTTTCAGCGGACGTACTAGGCCTAATATCGATCCCGCAGACACTGGCTATCCCCTCAGGAATAGATTTTTGGGCCTGCGAGATTGCTATTCGCACCAAGCGCCTGGTCCCTCCCTTCCAAACGGGGGGAGGCAACGCATCAGGCAGCGCTGACTCCGCAGCTCAAAGTTGATTGCTCGAACTTTTAGGGATAATAAATTGATTCTTTTTTCTTGATTCTGAACCGAGTAATGAAATTCTCCTTGAATATTCCTCTGTGCATTTTAACAGGTCCTTGTTTTGGCTATAGATGTTTTGTTCGTCACTTTCAGCTCATTCCCTTGAAAAGTCAGAGAATACTATTTTCGTATTTATTGTCCCGGATCTTACATTTTGTATCCCTTTGCTTCGAGGGCCTCATGCCCTAGGACTTTAGCCAAGTCCTCGGCAGTTTCCGTTACGATGACGACTGCTTCTGTTCCTTTTTACCACGGCTATTCGTACGGAACTTTTTCTGGTTGATATAAATGCTACGTCAAGGTGTGGGTGTTTTATAGTGCACATATGTGTCTCTTTATATGGATAACGCTGTAAACAAGTTCTCCCGCTATTAGTACGGAATTTCTTTCAGCTGACCAAGAAGCCACGTTCAGGCGTGGCTATTTCGTAATGCCCGTCTCCCATCTAAGTTCTCTTGCTATTCGTACGGATTTTTTTCTGCTGGTAAAAATTCCACGTCGAAGCATTGCTGTTTCGTAATATTCACCTGTTGTTGGTATGGAAACATTTTAAGCTCATAAAAATGCTACGTCAAAGAGACGCAATTTTCTGATATTCTCATGCTGTGTATGATTGTACAGAGGCATACCATGTGCAGTATTTATAGTTTTTAAGTGTTCTTGGCTACACAAATGTATCGCTATTTGTATGGAAATTTTTACTGCTGAAAAATTTGCCTCGTCAAAGCGCGATCGTATTGCAATGTTCATATCAGCACTCTGACATCCTTTGTACAACACTCATAGTTGTTAAGTATTCTTTGTTATACAGATGTATGCTTTTCGTCCGGAAATTATTTCTGCTGAGAAATTTACTGAGTCGAAGCGCGGGCACATTATTACGTTCATATCAGAACTCTGATATCCTTAGAAGAATATAATCTAAGTTTTTCATACCATTGGTACGAACTTTACTCATACTGTTCTAAGTAGTAGTTCAGCAGATGATTAACCTGCTAGTAGTTCGGACGAAAATTCCTTTAACCCCTGGTAAGATTGGGGATCAATAATGCATTTGCTACATTTGATATTAGAGAATATCAGAGTTTATTAGTTACTCTTGAGTCTAATACAGAATCGTTCAGTGGATGAGCTCAGTTGCATGTTGAGTCTCCTCCTTGGCCAAGAGCTACTATTAAACGGAATGATCAAAGCTCGTTCTAGACCTCTATAAGTAAGATGGTAATGATGATCCTGCTCCGGATAGTACAGACAATTCCTAATACGGTCCCTTGCTATATTATTAGATCCAGAGCTGAAAAACCACTTTTCTGCCATTCCAACTATGTCCACGCGCACCTTTGCGTTTGAAATCAAATCATCGCCAAGATTAATCTCTTCTTTCATTTGCTACGGAACTTCGAGAGACTTGAAATTTTAGCGATTTGAACCTGGGCCATGTTTTGGGCTTTCAACATGTCCGCAATTTGGCCAACTTTAGTTTGCGATATGTCACGTCTGAAATAATATTGTCATGAATGTTAAGAATGATTTATAATTCCCATCGAAAAATGTCAAAGCATCAATAAAAAACTCACGTTACGGGATTTTGAAGCACTATCACGTGCTTGCCCAGGATACAAAAATCCATTCAATTGCATTGAATGGGTTTTGAAGGTTCCTGAATTGCGTATCTGTCACTGGAATTCCAGATTGACGCCGATTGATTTTTAGAAGAATTTTACTCGTCAATACTTTTTTGCCTAACTTACAGGCCGCAAAAGCCATTACTTTACACAGAAGTCAAATAGCAACAGGAATCCAGTGGCCTTGTATATTATGATTTCTTCAAATCTGTCGTTACTCATAAAATTTCAAAAATCGTGTGAAATATAGGAGTCTTACCTCAAAATAGATGGTCTCATTCAAAAAGAGAAAAGCCCATTCAAACCGATTCAGTTGTCAATTCATGAATCTGGAAATGACAGATACGCAATTCACACAGACGTGATTTTAATGGATTTTTTTTTTTGGTGGGTGAGTACGATGAATTATGTGTTGTATATAGTGTAACATTTTATGCATTTTTTGAATGACCTATCACGTTTCAACCTAGATAGCAGCAGTTCCTACATGGAAACATCAAAATGTCGAAACATACAATACACTTAGTACAATACACGTGGTCATAGCTAAAATGACAAAAATGCAATTTTTCAGTTCTGGATCTAATTATATGGCAAGGGGCTATAGTAGAGTCGCTCCTTATGAGAACAGAACCTTCACCGATGTTGCCCATCTTGCTCCATTATTAGAAAACACACTCTAGGAGGCCATGTAGTCGGAACACCGCCAGGACCACACCTTTGGCAGTAGTTTCACTAGATCATTCAGGGACAGTGAAGATTGCCTAACGCTTTGAACTTTAGACGTGAAGCACTTCAAGACGTGGTTGCCTTCGTCTTGTTCCTAACAGGGGAAAGAATCTACGCCAGCAAAACCTCCATCAAGGAGACCGTTATGGAAAAACTGTCTGCAGTTTTTATGAGAAATTTAGAGAGAGAGAAGCGACCTCTTTATTTCTGCATGAAATCAGATCGAACAAAAAGAGCCATGTGCTCCTTTCGGGGGAAAACAGCTCAGCTACTTACATATGCACCAGTGCATCTCCAGTAGGGGCCAAACCAGGGAGGCGCAATTCCCATACGCTTGTTACCCGACTGCAAGCACTCCGATAATGAACCGGCTCACCTTTTGTTTTGGAAGTTTTATTTTATAAGGAGGAAATTTAAGGTTTGTATGAGTTTGGTGATTCTGATCTTATGATCCTACCTAGAGATCTTTGGGTTTCTAGAGTATTCAGGACAACCTCAATTCCCGCAGCCAGCTAGTCAGCTGCTAAGTTTTCTGCATATGTACAAATATGTTCAAGGTTTCGCCTCCTTGATAAAGGAGACTTCTCTTGCGAATTTCGCAAAGTGTTTGAATGCATGTTCACTAACCAATAAGTTAGCCATGCCAGGCCCTTTTCTTTGCTCGCCCTTCAACATCAAGCTGATGAATGTCACCATTTGAGTTTCAAAGTAAGAACAATTCGAATGTATATAAAGCATGGATTTCTCCGACCCGCAATCACAAAGTTTCTCCTTGTTGATAATCCTGCGCAGGAACACTCACGAGGCAAAATCTCCGTGATCAGTGAGAAACTGTGTTACGTATTGGTCAGGAGAAACCCAGCGGGGCGCGAACCTTTACATCACGGTCGGAAAATTCTGAAAGTTTGTCCTACCATGCTCAGCGGCGACCCGCCGTGCTTGACAGAGTCTCAAAGATTCTCTTCTGATATTCAAATTACATTCTCGTATTAATATACCTTCGTCAATCGTTATATTGCCGTATTTGGCTTCAAGTCCTACTCTAACTAATGATCTCCTTACTGTTTCTTCGAATGCATTCCGCATTGGCAGAACTCCAGCTACTAAAGGGAGCGCATCTTACCAGATATTTTATGTGAGTTTCTATTGCCAAACCAAATCACGCTGTAGCAGCATAGGTTGCCTTTGCAACAAACACTCCTTGGTAGATAATTTTCTGACTTCTACCACTACTCGCTAGTCTTGCAAGCTTATGAAAGATTTTTCTTAGAGACTCTGAAGTTTCTTCGCAGTGGGTTTGAATCCCTAGCTTTTCATCATACCATTATCTTAATAGTTTGAACATCATAAAGTACTTTATGATATCATCATCATCTAATCGGATGGTTGGGGGTCGATCCGTGCATTTCCCAATCTTGTTCCTGATAGTTGCATACAGTTTTTTATTTCCCATTACATACTTCTTCTATCCTTCCTCACGCGTACTAACTGATCCAGAGGTTTAGGACTCGCAGGTGTATACTTGACGTACATGATTGCCGTCTTTGGTTCAGAAAGCTTCAATCCTACCGACTTGCGAGGTCTGCAACTTTCCATCCGTTTTCCTCTTATACTTATCTTGATTCCCCTTCTATTAGAGTGCTCAAGTCGTTGGTATACGTCAGTGACATTTTAACGATGATTCTTCCTGTTTCAACGAGCAGTTCATCAGATACTTTGTTCCAAAAACTTTGTCCAAGTGCTGATCCCTGTGAGCAGCATCCAAGTGACGTCTTCATAGAAACTGTTTTCCTACCTCAACAAGAAAGAGAAACTTTCCTGTCACTAAAATAACTTTAGATCAAGTTAAATACGTTATCTGATCAATCTCTCCATGAGGCTATTCAAGATCATCGACTATGTTTCTGAAGTCAACTAGTGCGTCTTCTGTGGATCGACCGACTCTGAAGCCAGATTTCCTGTCCAAAATCAAATTGTCGGTAAGGACTGTATTATCTATTTTGCGCAATATTAGTTTCTCTAGAAGCTTTCAAATCACAGACGGCAAACATAGTGGTCTGTAGGATCGCGGGTCCATTCCATGTTTTCCTCCCCCTTTATATTAAGCGCGAAGCGAACCGTCCTTCCCGGCCGCTGAGAAAAAACCCTGATTTAGACATGCGTTCAATGAATAATTCGACCAATGTGTCACCCATGATTCATATGTCGGTTCCCAGTGCCTGTCCATTCGGCAGAGCCTTCACTGCTTTTGTCCCTTTTCTGTGGTAAACTCCGATTCGTTCCTCAGTGGAGGTGGATCACGCTCTCCACCTTCAGGATTTGTGTCCATTGGGCGGCGCCCATAGCGATTCGATATTTTGACGCCAAAATTGGAAATATCACTCTTGGACTATGTGTAATAATAGCTCGAATCCGATATGCCACGTGTTTAAACGAATTATAACCAGAGGACTTTTCGAGTTGAACAACTTTCAAGATTTAATCGAGTAAACATTCTAACCTCAAAATATTTGCCAACTCGCGTTACTTCTAAGCCTTGCATGCTTCCAATTATAAATCGTAAAGAACCGGAATATATTATGGCTCACGTAATCAACATAACAGTTAATTGTTCCCCTTAAAAAAAAATATTATAAAAGATCATACAAAAATTGCAAAATATGTGTTTGATAATTTGGGTCACTTGACCCATGTATAACATGGCCTTAAGTATGAAAAAAGTGAGCAAATGGGGTAGATTTTCAAGTATAGGGGGAAAAGGGGGCTTTCTTCGAAAAATGAGAAACGCAGGGAAAAATTTTTCCCTCTTTTTCATCCTTTCCTCAAAGTCTTCGAATAAGATACTATAGAGAGAAGATGGCTCAATGAGCGAGCTTGCTCAGGTCTTCTTCCTGTTCCAAATACCTCTCCTCTTTTTTCTCCTATATTTACGCTTATATTTGTTTTGACAAAATTCTCCCTCATCCTCTTTATCAACTCCTTATCAAGTGATTCACGGACTTCTATGACACCCTTCTGCTCACGGATTCAAATGCTCCTTCAAAATCTATAAACAGTGCAACTAGTTTTCCCTCGTGAAAATAAGAGATTGAGAGCTTGAGTAAGAACTTATATAAGAAATTGTGCAAGAAATATCGAAAGAATCAAATTAGGTTCTTATGGAATTTCTGGAAAGCGGTTTTCGTTTCACATAGTTACCATGATAAATAAGTTCTTGAAGAAGAACTTATACAATTATATATAGTTTTCCCTCGTGAAAATAATAGATTAGGATCTTGAGTAAGAACTTATTCCCTTTTCCTTATACCTTTTTCCCCCTATTCTCGAAAATCTTTCCCTCTTCCCCCTTTTTTCATTAGCAAACATTATTTGTATTACGTGGGAAAATTGACTTCACTTTGGCTACAGACACAGTGTTCCCTTATTTGGCTCCCAGCGCATGTTGACTACCGGCTGCAGAAATGTCATCATCGGTAAAGATTTGGCATGCGATTCAAAATCGAATTAATTCAATTCAATTTTGAAACGCACAGGAATCCAACACGCACATGCGTGGATGTTAAATAGAACGGAGTGTCTCGTCGTCCCGAATTTCGGGACGACTAGCAATTTCGCACGTTCGGCTAGTCGTCCCGAATTTCGGG
>WSXT02238352.1:0-15780 GCA_011762715.2 Neuroterus valhalla
GCTTAGAATAGATCTAAAAATAATGTCCTGTATTCGCGCATTCATGTTAAAGTTACAAATATTCGGGAGAGTAAAGAAATATTTGATATTTTGAAGTATTGCAAGTTTGAAAATGGTATTTCTGATCCTGCGAAGTAGCAAAAATTCATGTTGGAGAAGGTTCCTCTCAGCTTCTTCTTTTGCAGGGCTCGAGGTCAGAGAGCGCAAGTCTGATCACACGAATTTAACGGACCAGCTTTTGTAAATTCGAATATCAAGGGTTTGGAAAATTTGAAGCGATAATGTGATCGCATTCCCAAATGCAATTGCTTTCGACGCAAGCCTTCCTCCTTTCTTACTTCTGCGTGGCTCTATGTACGGTAGTAAGTAGTTTCGTAGAACGTCCTCTCCATGAAGGGGCTTAACTGCGTTTCGCGTGAGTGGTTTCAGGCATAATGATTTTAAAATTTATTTATACAGGGGAAAGTTTTTCAATATCAAAATAACTAACGACTGAAATAGGAGACAAAAGAAAAATATCTTAACAAATTTAGAATTTTGCATGACATCTCACGTGGGAGAAAGGGGAGTGGAAATTTAATAAAAAGGCCTTAGGTAATCTATATGTCATTATAATAACAATCCAAGAAGTTAATGACGGATAATATCTTGACTCCTTCTTTTGAAGAGTATATAATTTATCTCAGAAGGTAAACATTTCTATTCCATGTAACTCACTCTTGTGCAATTAAATTACCAGACTATCTTATCATCAAACCCATACTTTCCATTAAGATAGCAACTAGTATGATAGCAACTGAAACATATTAAACCTCATATAAGTAGGTTTCCTTTACTCCGAGAACATGAGGACCGTGAAAGGCATTCTGTGTTACACTCTAGTGATGTTCACTTACCCTGTTGGTAAATATGATCATATGAACAATTTGATGTATATTTCTCATTGCAGTTTATTCATTTCCTATTTGATGTGAATGAGAACTTTTTCTTCGACACACAGTATTCTACAAATACAGCTGGGGAGCGCCCATAAACCATGTGATTTTTTTTGTTGCTGTTATCTTTGGAACATAACGACAATTGTATTTTTGTTTTAATTTCAACAGCACAAAAACTTTCCATGTGACTCATGAACACTCAACATCATCACAGAATTCTCACATTACGGAAATGCGCATCCGTTGATAACATATGCGTTACTTATCTAGTTCTTGTTATGAAGTACTACCACAGATCAAGGAATTTATATAGAAAGTTTGAGTTATGAATATGGGAAAGGGGAAGAAAGGATGGGTTTAAGATCATTGTGTGAGTGTAATGTATCCAAAATCTTCCGTTTCAGGCGTCTTCCATTCTGCTACAACTTCCTTCTCCTCTTAGTCCCTCATCCGCTACAACAAAGCAAATCATACCGTGGCTTTCAATTTTGTTTCAATAATATATTGGGTATTATTTTATGCCAAGACATATCTCGTGTAGGAATAATGACTGGGTTCAGGCCGTATTCCGGCTGGGTTGCCCTGCTTGCATCCGGGATCCGACCGGGCTGCGCGATCGGACCCTGAAAGGTTTCGTCACGCTGCGCTAGCCGGATCCCGGATACAAATAGGGTAAACTGGTCAGAACCCGACCGGTTTTCGAATGCGCAATACAAGCGGGTACTAGTCGGGCTGTATGGAAAGAATTTTAAATAAAGGATTCAAGAAAAAATAAGGCCAACATAAATTACCATAAATTTATTTGCCAAACTTTTTTATTTACAAATTTTTCTATTGCCAATTAATGTCTTTGAGTTTATCCTCGATTCTCTCCTCAGTCAATTCTTTATATTTTGAAGGAACTGCTTTTTTGGAAACTTTATTTTTTTTTCAAATCCTTTTCAGTCGCTGGTACCTCCTCTGACAAGGGGAAGCTCCGAACTGGGGTATCGAAATTTCGATAAGACCATCATCAATCAACATAATATTGAAAAATATCGCACAAGTGTCTCCGCGTTTTTGTAGGTGGGTCCTAGTTTTGCGATATTAAGATTTTGAAAATCACGCTCGCAGCGGTAAACAAACTACTACCTTGTCTGTTCCTCTACGTTCATGTAGTGATGTAGCTCAGCGGTTGACAGCTTCCAGACAAGTGTTATTTTCTTAATCTATTATTAATTACTGATTGTTAAATCTTCCAACAAATATTAATTAGTTTCAGATAATTGTTTCCTTAAACGAGTATTCACAAATACAATGTTTTAAGCGTAACTCGTGCAATGATGTCTAATTTACTGATCAAATATCTGATGAGGAAACTATAAAAGTTTCGAAATGTTGTATTAACGTAAATGCAAATATAATAAATACGTTTGTCTGGAAGCTGTCGTTGACTTTACTCTCCAAACTTCTCAAGTACCAATTTGAAGCAAGAGATTTTCCCGTGGGTTCCAAATCATGTTCAAACTGAGCAACAAAGTATAAAAGCAAAGCTAGAACCAGATGAGTTATGATCAGCTTGTGTTGTAAAATAAAGAGGGCCTAGTCTCCTAGAGTTAGGTCCCCAGAATGGGAAAAGATCATTCACTAAATTATAAGTGGGATAAACATTTTCAACCCTTAATGGGATCCGATAGGACACAAACGTTAATACATTCCATTACCTTCCAGAAGACTCATTGGCTCCCAGAAGTGTGAGCACTTTCATCAATTGACACGAATCACTAAAAGTTTTAAACCTCCCATGTGTAGCAATTTGTTAACATTTTCCGAACTTCCTGTAAAGGTAAAATTTGACATTTCCTTGTATCTTGTTTTTTCGAAGAACTTTCCAATTTCTAGAATCTTGGAAATTCTGTTGGGAACACCTCCATCAGACTCTAAAATTCTGGTTCAGTTCCTTTAACTGTATGTGGATATCGGCAAAAAGTTCAACAAATTGGCATAGAACACATCATAGGAATTCATTTCGACTTCTTTCTCTGCGGATTAATTCCGTATTTTAAAAAAATATACATATTTTTCATATGAGATATCCGTGATAAAAAATCAACTCTCTTTCGGTTTCTTTTTTAATTTCTTCTGAGTACATCAAAAGCATGCGAGGCACGTCCTGTAATTTCTTGAAGAAATTTAATATTTCCTGGATATTCCTTCTGAATTACATATAATTGTACAAAAATTTTAAAATTTTACAAAATGACTTGCACTTTCTCTGAACTGTAAAAACCTCTGAACCTACGCACATATTCAGAAAATCGGTTCTATCCTAAAAGTAAAACAAAATTGTTCTCTTTGGAAACTGGTGTTATACGACGATTGAAATAATGGAAATCATATGATACTCATCGTGCATTGTTCAGCAGCTTCAGGAATGTGGAGCAGTAGAACTATTTCAGGCTGTCAAAAGTGGAAGTCGTAGATCATTGGACTTCCCGCGTAAAAAGAAATCAAATTTGTTTTCTTCCTCAGATAGGAAAAATGATGACTTAGCGGGGAGAAAGTGGATAGGCCTGAAATTGGACACTTTCAAAGTGCTCTATAGGCGTCCAAAGTCGAACTTTCAGACGGGGCGTTGTGAACACTGTCGTAGCAAACACTTCGCAGGCTACGAGCCGCGTTCTCGATGTTCTATTTGTGGAAAATAGTACATCGCATAACAAAGTTTCGCCCCTTGCCCTGCAATGTACGATTATTCACCGACTTTGGTTTTTTCAGGATATATTATGGTAATATTGACCAAATATCCGTAAAGCGGATCAGATTCGTTTAAATAAACGTTTTTGGTTGAATCATTGACTGTATTCAATAGAATATTTATTTGATTGAACCAATTTATTTGGTTTGATCTACGAAAGTATTACAGAGAGAATTTCACTGCAGACAAAAAAAAATTTGACATTGTCAAGTCCACTGTTGTACTTTGAAAACAATCGACAAGGAAAGTTAATTAATTGATTAGCAAGTTGCTAGCATACTGTTCACATCGGAATGCTGTATGTGCAGTTTTGATAACACGAGATGACTGTTTGAGTTTCTGTTCGTTCTACTCTGTTCATCAAATTTACAAAAAATGACGTTAGGAGCGTAAACTCTGCTATCGTTTTGTCAAAGTTTTGTTCTCGATCAACTTCTCAGACCTCAATCTTTGCAAATGGTCTGCATCATGATGTGAGGAGAAGTCACGAGGAAGGAAGAAAGGTGTATGATATTGTTAAGAGGAACGGCATCGAGAGAGACAGCGAAAGAATAAGGAGAGGATGTGAGGGTCAAGATTTAATGAGCAATATGGGCATGAAAGAGGGGAGAAAAGGGCGATTGCATGGGTGAAGGGGTCACTGGATAAGATGGAGAGGAAGAGAAGGAGGAATGGAGATAGATGTGTAAGGAGGAGAGGAAGTAGATGTGAAATGAATGCAAATAATTTGAATAGTAGATAAGGAATAGCAAATAAGTCATAGTAGATAGGATAAGGGTAGTAATCGCGGAGGCAGAGTTTGGCGATGCGAGGCTGTCGAAATGTAGGGAAATGCGTTAATTAGACGAAGCGAGGAGGGATAGGCAATGCGAGCGAGAGAGCGGTCATAATATTAAAGAGCATTATATAAAGTGTGGAAGGATGTTTGAGATAAGTATTTAATGTAGAGAAAAAATGGTGGTGTAGGCAAGTCAATTCTTCGAGGCTGAAGAATAAACGTTTTTCCATCTATCTATTTCAATACTAAACTTTTCACTGGACGGAATTAATGGAAACGGGTTTGAAAACTGCCAAGGAAACTGAAATGGATATTACTTTTCACTTAAGGTCATTTGTCGACCTATTCTCGTGTTGGTTTTTATTTTTCTCTTTCAATTGTTCATTTTGTTTAATAGACAAAGTACCATCATCCATTGAACCAATTCAAGAATAAATGATACAATTATTAGATTTTACTCATTCTTTCTGTTTGCAGAATCAGCTTGGCCACATGAAAAAGCCGCAATTCATCCTACTCCCATTCAGATCTATAATATTTATCGTTACGAATGTTTGGTTCCATTTTTGACATTCGGTCTCCTAGAACCTTTTTGCACTGTTGCAATTGTGAAAGAAAATAATCACGAGTACATCATTGGCATAATTATGGATGATTATTTGTGTTCAATCATGGCTCCTGGAATGGACCTGTATAAAAACTATGGAAGAGTGAAAATGCGTATAGATGTCGATATTGCTAGCAAGATTGTCCCAATATCAAGGGAGGATTCTTCGAATAGTCTATTCGGAAAGAGATTTTCAGGAAAAATTCGTTTTGCCGAAATATGCGCATAATTGAACATAAGATTTAACATAGCAGTACAGACATAAAAGTGGATTATCATGACTCAGGTAGCCTACTTTCGAAACCAAAATTGATGAAGAGAGAAAACTTCTGTCAGGTCTAAATGCATTTTTTGGATACACAAGGTATCATCAACCTTGCTCATTTCTCCTAATTTGGTTCGGGAATCATTAAATATTGTGTAATGATGTATCATATCTAAAATTTCGATTGTAAATGATTGTTTTTCATATAGTTTTCTTTACAATAATTAAGTCGATAAGTAAAACTCGCGCTTTTTATATATTATCTTTCCTAATCTCAATATTTTATCAACTTACCATGTATCATATTTGTTATTTCTTTTGCGATGCGCGGAAATTCCTTTCTTTTCAATTCCTGTCTAACTAATTATCTTGGTCTGCCTTCCAATTATTAGAGTCCATTTCTTCCTATTATCTACATATCCATGTCAATTTTATACTTCTCCTTTCACCAGACACAGTATTGCTATTATTTCTTATCCTCATTTAACAAAGTATTGTAAATTTTCATTTCCAGACCTTCTATATGGAAATTTTTGCATGCATTTGTGGTTGCATATTCTTATACTATTCCAGTCTGATCCACATTTTATACACTCCAGTCTTGAGCATTCTCATTCTTCTCTTGCGGTGTCCTTTGAATAATTCCTCCTCCATGCCACATTCATTTTTTTACTCCTATGTCCGCTCTTTCAACCCTTTTTTTGGCGTGATTTCTTTCAATCCATTTCACCGGAATGCACAAGAAGAGATTCACGTGCCGAGATTCTTACACGAGGCTGCTACAATCCCCACAATCTTACCAGTTTAGTTTCCAAAAAGCCCAAAGACAAAATAAAGGAAAGCGATTATAGCTACGTTATTTACACATTCCAATATGAGGAGGTTATGAGAGCAGGTTATTAAACCCCGTCAAGCGCTGGAAGAACACACTCCGAAAAATACTAGCGGCACTTATAAGAGGTGGCGGAACTCTATGGTCGGAACCCGTGGCTTCATATTTTCACATACGTATTCCACTTTATTGAAGCCTGTATGATCATTGAGCGTGCCAAAATACACAATTTCAAACCTGTGGCCTTTCTCCCGAAGCGTCTCTCTCCATCCTTTACTCTGGGTTACGTCGGTATTCAATAATTAATGCTGTTTTTCTTTCGGAGTGAACCGCCTGTCGCGACAAGAAGAGCAAGTCAGCAAGAGTGACATTTCGCCATAGCAGAGGAAATACACGAGAATCGAGCTTTGCAAATCGAAATCGCCGCCCAATCATTGTCGTCGCCGAGATCACTCGAACAGATATCGAAAGCCAAGCGAGTTCGCAGACTCGTAAATGTTCGGAAGTGCACCCCCGGCTTATGGTTGAATTTGCTGAATTAAAGACTTTCTAGGCCGTTCTGTATTACGTATGAAAATAGAGAATATCCATAAGCACGGGTTAAATGACACTTCGTTGAGAGAGATTCAATCCTATGAGAGTTTAGTATCTCATGATATGCACGGGGCTCCGAGTCCGCCTACGATTCTGTTCTTCGGCGAGCTCGTTTGTCCGTACGATGGCGACCTCCATTTGGGTCCGAGCGGGAAAAGTTCCCGCATTCAAAGTGAATTTTCGCGTAGCTCCTCCGAACGTTAGTTCAGTTAGCTCTACTGCCTTACGCAGATCATTTTCAAACTTTCTCGTTTTCTTGGGCAAAGTACTTTTAAATGACGAGTAAAAATTACCATGTCACAAGAATGATCTGATTTTATTTCTAAAAAATAATTTATTTAATTTTGTGATAACCAAACTTTCCCTTTTACGGTTCAATATTTTGCACGAATTATGAAATTAATAATAAAATAGCGACCTGTGTAATATTATCTGAAACATTTGTAATTTTTTGTAAGTCAGTTCGCTTCATTCAAAGAAAATAAAGACCGCGTCTGGCATTCTCTGTTCCACTTGAGCGGTTGCACTTAACCTGTTGGTGAATATTATAATATCTACTGAACGCATGGTGCTCTGCAAGTCCGATTACCAATCATGTAGCATGCACAAACCGCGAGAACAGTTTTTTCTATCGTTGTGTTCTTTTTTACTTAACGATAATTTTATTTTCGTCTTTATTCGAACAAAACAAAAACTATGCTCGCAATTCATGGACGCTTTTTTAGGGATCATCTACGCAGTTTCGAAAGAAGAGTCCATCAATTACGCAAGGGTTATTGAGGAGGAGTACAAGGGGAGGGCGTGGAGCATTCTTACGTCGTTTTCCTCTTTCTAGTTATTTTTCGGAAATATGATCATGAAAACTAGTTAGGGAAACTGTACAGGTAAAACCCTCCTTATCTCTAAACTGTTAAAAAGATTTAGAGTTTTGAACAATACTCTGTCGTCACTTAACAATCACTCTTCTGTGATTGTTTATTATACTGTAATTCTCCTCCTCCTTCCTCCTAGTGAATTAGGAAAGAGATTTCAAGCTGTGAACAATCACTCCTTTGTAAACAATAACTCTCTTTTATTTGTTGCTGTACACGTGCCCCTTCTTCCTCCTCACTGTGATATAATGTTCGATATGTGAACACTTTTTTTTGTGATCACCGACTTTTGAGACTCTTTTGTGATCAGTTATGATTTTGGCCCCTTGCTGTCCCTTTAAGTGAAGAAGGAAATTCAAGGTTTAACTAATCACTCTTTCGTGAACAATTATCATTCTCTGAACAGTCACTATTCTTGCAGCCGTAACTGTTATATTTTCAGCTCAATAATTAAATAGCTAAAGTGAGAAGCCTAGAGACTTGTTTTCTGAACGAATAATCATTGTGAATATGAATTTACCCTGGCGAAGTAAAATCGAAAAACGAGTCAAAACCGAAAAAATGCTTAGCCTGAAAAATGACTGGTACGATATTTCTCGTAATTAGTTACTCAATATTTCATTCTCCTAAGAGTTCTTCTTCTGAATTTTCGTCAGGACAGCCAAATCTTTCTGAATAAAAATGAGATCCATCATAGTTCGTCTCTTCCACATAATTATTGTAACCTGCGTGTTACACATACTCCTGGAAATAGGCAGAAGGATATTCTCCTGAGTAACTTCAAGAGAAGTTGCATCACTCAGGGAAATATTTAGAGCGCAGGCTCCACAACCTCCCATTAGCATCTTAGAGATGGAAGATGAGGAAGAAGAGCAGGGGTTTCCCTTATAAAAAGCGTTCGCTAAGGGAAAACCGGCAGTTGGGATCTCTTGTAGGAGCCACGAGTATTTGGAGAGTGCAAGCAGCGAGAGTGGCCTTGAATTTCCTTCTCCTTGGTCTGTCTCACTTGGCTCTCAAGAAATAAGCCTAGAAGTGTTTTACTTTCCTAATATTCTTACTTCCTACACGCAAAAAAATACAAGACGCGCTTGGTCACAGGAGTCATGACACCGTTGATGCTCGTTTGGTCGTAGTCTTATCGCTTACGAGAGAAACTTGTCGAGCGGTGTGGTACGCTTCAATGCGCTGCAGTGCCAGTCCGAAACCATGCTGGCCACTGATCGTAAGCGCTATCGTTTCGCCGCTCTGTAGCGCGTCTTGTATTTTTTTGCGTGTAGCAGATGCCGTTTCGACACCAGATTCTCAACTTCCGCACGAATTGCCGGCGAGACATTGAAAAAGAATCCCAAGTGGAAATTTGGTTTTTTCCAAAACACATCGTATTTTTCCTTTCTTCGTTTGATCAATGAAAATAATACATCTCACTTCGAATTTTGGACTCTTGCCCTCTTTAATTTCCAGTTAGCTGATAATTTGCAGACGGATACGTACAGGGCCTTCTCGTACTCTAGCCTAAGAAGCAATATCAGCTGAAGAATCATACGCGAGGAATTCTAAGTCATTGCTTAGAAGCAGGGTGGTTACGAACGTTTCCTTACCTGGTCTAGAAAGCTTTGAATTGAGTTCCCGAAGATTCAAGGTGGCATTCCAAGAAACGGGTCGCGAATTTGAAGCTAAATAAGGGAAAAGCCCTTTATCGTTTAACTCCAAGAGTTTCTCAATCCCATGTGAATCCTTTTTCTCATTGTTCTTATGCGTCGGAGGGTACACGTAGGGCTTTGTTGCCTACCTGGCCTGCTTAGGGCGAGCATTGACAGCGAGTCGATGCAAGGTTGAATTCCAAGGGAAACGTCCCTCAACCTGTTTAACCAAAGAGTAGTTTACGACTCCGGGTCGATATTCAAGGCTCCAAGGAGCAATATAAGTGTTCATTTAGCATAAGCAGAAAAGGTTAAATATAGAAGCTAAACACTTCGATTTATGAGATTTTATTAAATGTTATTAGAGCATAATCTTTTTCAAATCACAGTTTGTTTTAAAAAGTATACCGCGAGTGCGGGATAGTTTCTAGAAATGAAATCCAAACCAAAAAGAACACAAAATAGAATAGGGATAAAATTTATTGACCATAGTTCAGGAATTTCTTGAATAAATGACTTTTATTGTGTATGAGAAAATCTTATTTCCTTTTTTTCTCGCATGACCATCTTTCCATTCATTGTTTATTTAAAATATGAATTCTTCATTAATGGTATAGAACTCACGCGTTGCATTATATATTTTTCATCTATTAAAATCTATCTGGAAACAAAAGGTTTTATGTTTTATAATAGAAAAATTAATTATTAAGTGCCTTTGGTTGATATGATCATATTCCAAATGTTTTCCCTGCAAAAATTATATCATTTTTTTCTTTATTAGAAAGGGAAACGTCCCAGATATTTGCCCATATAAGTTTCAATATATTCTGAGATAAAATTAAGTGATTTTGATGCAAAAATAAACTCGATGCTCTTATATAATAACTCATACATGACGTATCACGAGGAAAAAACATTGTAAACATGTGGTATTTCTTGCAATTTCGAAATTTTGGACTAAGTCAAGTTCCTGATGAAGTCAAGATGTTAAAAATTTGAATACGGAATTCGGAATTCATTGCGCTGATTCTTCAGCAGGAACAAGAATAGACTATTGGTGTCGTCAAAAGTTCAACTTGTGACGATGTTGTCATTAAACAGCAGCAGAGGGTGTTGTTGGCAACTTGCGTCACTTGCTGGCTTTTCAGAGCCACCAATCCAACTGTAACTCCACAAGGTTTGATTCGCGAACTTCCTGATGGTTTAAAAATTCCTTACAATGCAACAGGTGTTCAATAAAACCGCTTTCTGAGACACTGAATAGTACATTGTGTGGCTAGGCCTCAAAACAATCGATTTTGAAGAGCGTGAAGTTTGCCGGTCGAGCGAAGCGAGGCCGGCAACACACTCACTAGAATCGACTGTTTTGAGGCTGTGCCGCACACGATACTTTTGGCTTCGAAAATATTAAAAATGAGCGTTTTTTAGTCACGTGAATGTAATTACATAACATACATTTATACATATGAATATAAACGAATGACAAAAAAGTCATTTATCACACACACACAATTGTGAACATGGCACTTGTTTGCTACGTTTGCTACCGCGCCACCATTTTGGATCAAGTAAGCTCATTTTCAGGCAGATGATAGCCGAAAAAGGGCTGCGCATGCGCAGTAGTACTGCCTCAAAAAGTGCCATTTTTACAGTCGCAGCACGGACTAAAAAACGCGAATTTTTAATGCTTAAGAGACAAAAAGTACTTTACTGACTCCTTGTTGTTCCAGATGTTAACTGCAACTTGCGTGTACATTGCCTGTAGCCGATATCACGATAGGATGAATAGATGCATTTACCACATTGCTCCATATCATCTTCACTTCATGCTTCAATTCACTCTACTTATGAATCTTGGTTGTATAGGTTGCCTGCAAATTTCGTTCAAGTGGGGTCGCAATGTCAATGATGAAAACTTTCCTGCGACCTTTTTCACGCACCACGTTGTCAGATCAAATCGCACAAATATAATGATCCATCTGGATGTTAAAATCCCAGTATGATATGCAGTCTTTGTTTTCCGGAAGAGGAACTGCAATGTATCTATAGAAAAGCATCCATCTTGTTAAGAGTTCGATGGATTCGTTGGTATCCCCATACAATCGGCAACTGTCAACCACGTCTTGATATAAACCTTGCTTGTGAGAGCTTCTGGTGCTGACAACCATGTACTGAATCGCCATTACAAATCTCTCTGTTTCCAGAAACGGAACGCCCTTTTTCAGACAAATTTTAAAAGCCTCTTCATCCACTTCAAACTGATCTGAGGTTTTGGGGTGCCCACCATAGATAGCTTCTTGTCTTTAGTGCGTTTCTGTTTCCTCTCTGGTTTTTACCCTGATATTCAAGGCTTTCACTGAGGACAAGTTCAAGGGCATGGAATCGAGACCTGCTTCACAACCGGTACTGTAGAGTACAACATCTAACTTACTGATAAAATAGTCTCTCACCTATTGGTCGAAATTTAGATGGATTTCGAGCGTCTGCTTTTTTAGGCAACATACAGTTCGGGTTTTTGAGCATGGAGTTCGGCATTAGACCAGGATGTTCGATGATATTCTGGAAACACCTCGCCAATGCAGTGTGCGCACTTTTAAGGTACTTGTACCAGAAGTTGTGCACCATGTTCGAACCTGAAGCTTCCCAATTACTGGGTTTTCCCAAAACCGCTCAAATTTCTGAGTCTGTGATGATAGTATGCTCCATTACAGAGTTGTCGCTTGCCCTTTCTTTCTCTAATTGAAAACACGCAGCGTCTGAATTGCTTCCGATGTTTTTCCCCATATACCTAACCAGTAGTGAGCCATTTCTTCCAATTGAAGAACTACGGTGTTCAGCTGAATATTTTGTTCTTTACTTAGTCCACGATACAACTTTCTTTCATCTGACTGGAATGTTTGTTTTGCTGCCGTCTTGTACTACTCTTATTGTATCGACGCAGTCTGGCAGTAAGAACACCAAGTCTCTGCTGATTAAAATCTATTATCTCATCTAATATTGTTGGTGTCAGTGTCTGAATGTCCCGAGGGTAGATGTTATTATTAACATAATGCATCAGCTTATTAGTTTCATTTTCTCCTTTTCATTGGATCAGTCGATCCAATCAGCTCCTGACTTTGGTGACATCCATATCCAACCTGATTTTCCTTGAGGAATCTTCTTCCCACATTTGGGCAAAAACTGAATCCGCAGGCCTAGTTTCATGACCTAACATTCTAACGACTGTCAAAGCCGAACAATATACACGATTTTGCACCAGTAACACTGATAAGTCTGCATTCAAGTGCAAAGGGAAAACCTTGTTGTTGAGGTTCGCTTTCAGTGCATGCAGATCCTTCGTGATAAACATCTTCGGTAGAGAATGCCTTTTCGTTGGTTCTACATTGAACTCCGATAAAGCACGACCGAAATTCCTTTCAAGGTGCTGTAGTTTTTCTGAGAATTCGTTGCAAACATCAACGTTCACGTTGATGTCCGGAAGCGGTTCTAGTAGACCCGGTACTTGTTCTTCATTATCCCTAGTACCTATGCCCCTAGCTTTGATAACCTCTCCATTATCCACATCTCCCATGGTTATTTCATTATTTGGAAGCTGCTGTCCTGCCTCTATTTTGGTGGTGGCTATTTTAACCTTGGAAAATAATCTGTAAACAGACATTGAGCGTTTTTGATCTGATAGATTCTGTTCCATTGCTCTTATGGCTAGATGTGAGAACTTGAGTAACAAGAAACGATGCTGTTCTCTTCTCACACTCTGCCCGCTATTTTGTGCCACGAAATAGAGGCGCATAACATCTCTGTTCATATGGTATGTCCATTTGAATCGCCTTCTTGGTCGCTGAGTTTTTATTACAGCCTCTGGTTCAATCGGGTCATCTGATTCTTTGAAAATGTGGTGGTACTGGAGCATCAACAGGTTGCGCAGGAAAACCAATAACGTGATAGGGTGTTGTATTGCTTCATCAGCCTCGACTTGATCTTGCACAGTTTTATTCAACTGATGTTCATTGTCGATGTTTTCCCCCGCCGTTTCCACCTCTCGCCTAATCTCTTTTGCTCGGTCTTCTGAGATGAGAAGAATATTGCGGATGTACTTGACCTTAGTGATAAGATCCTTCACTGAAACTCTCTGTATATGGAGATACTTCTCCGCGAACTTTGTCCTCAAATTGTAGCTCTTTTGTCCCTTGGTCTCAACTTTCGCGCTTTAGTAAGAGAGACGCATCAAGCCCTACAAGGATGACAGCGCGAAAACACCATCGGTAGGGCATCATTGTTATTATTATTCTTCGTCAAAAATTGATCTCGGATAATATCACCCGATGTGTAATCACTAGCCACGGACTGAGTCATGTGTCTGATGGAGTCAAGATGCTAAAAATTAAAAAATATAAAAACAAACATCGAAATCTGTTGCGCATATATTTCGGCAGGCACACAATCAAGTTATTAGTGTGATATAAAGTTCGTCTCGTTATGGTGTTGTCATTACACAGCAGCAGAGTTTGTTGAAGGTAACTAATTGCATCACCTCTGGATGCTTTTTTAGAGGTACAAACTGTTACTTCACAAGATTTAAGTCGCAAAGTTCTTGATGGTCAAGGGAATTCCTAACAATGCGACAGATATTCAATAAAACCGCTTTTTGAGCTGCTGCCAGTACCTTACTGACTCCTAGACGTCCGAAATGTTTATTGGATTTTGTGTGTACACTGCCTGTAGCCGATGTCACGATAGGATGGAAGGATGCATGTTTCACATTGCTCCGTATCATCTTCACTTCATGCCTCAGCTCACCATACTTATGGAACTTGGTCCTATAGGGTGCCTAAAAATTTCGGTCTAGTGGGCAAGCAATGTCGATGATAGAAACTTTCTCGCTACCTTTTTCATGAACCACGGTGTCTGGTCGATTGGCTCGGGTTAATGATCCGTCTGAATAGTAACATTCCAATATAAGAAGTAATCCTTGTTCTCCAGAACACGAACTGGGAGGTATCTGTAGGAAGATATCCATCAATAATGTGCTCGATGGATTCGTTCGTATCTCCACACAATCGGTACCTGCCAACCCTGTCTAAATGCAGGACATGCTTGCGGTAATTTCTGGTGCCGACAACCCTGTCATGGATCACTATCACGAATCCTTCCGTTTCCGGGAACAAGACACCCTTTTCCAGCCAAATATTAGATGCCTCTTCATACACTTTATGTTGATCTAAGGTTCAAGGGTGCTCGCTGTGGATAGCTTTTTGTCTCCATTGCGTTTCCAATTCTTTTCCAGTTTCTACCCTGATATTCAAGTTTTCCGCTGAAGACAAATTTGAGGTCGTGTGATCGAGATCTGCTTCACAGATGGTATTGTAGAGCGCAACATCTCGATTGCTGATAAAATAGTCTCGCAACTGTGTAACTTGCGATACACAGAGCTGCTTGACATCTACAACGCTCCTACCTCCTATATGTCATTTGAAAAGTGTCTCGTGACATTGATCATTTGCTGCAGTTTTTGGTTTGAACTAGCGTACAACTTATGGTCATCCATGTACAAAAGATGGGTCAGTATATGACCATCCTCATCACCATGTATTCTTAATCCATGAGACATGCTATTTTGTGTTTGGATCAATGCATTCATCGCCAAACAGAACCATAATGCATTGAAGGAGTCCCTTTCAAAGATACCCGTCGTAATGCGAATTGGTCTAGTTGCCTTTGGTAGTCCATGATCAGAATACACTCACCGCTCGCCGGGGCGCCTATCGGCAGAGGGACAGTTTCTCGGCTTTTCATGCTCGAGTGATTCTGTCCCTCCCTCCGAGCCCATCAGCCTTGAAAAGGCAGTACCGTAATGCGTAGTATAGAAGTTGTTTACTTGGAGACTTGCGACGCACGTATTCACGAGACTATACATACGGTCCTGAGTGCATACCTTCGCCTAGTCAGTCGTCGCTTCAAATCTAGTTCGAACTGGATTTCTAATTGTTATCGCCAGAGAACCACAACCCTTGATACTGGCCTCCCGGTAAGCGGTGAGTGTACTTATTTTTTGTTTCCCAATGCATCATCGCACGACCAAAGAGGTCAATGATGCGTGGGCAGATCTTGTAAATTTCCAAAACCTCAAGCAAATAGTCATGTGGTACCGGAAGGAACGCTAGCTTGTAGTCGATGTAAGCTATGTGCAAGTTTCTCTGATCTTTTCTAGCATGCGTCATGGCCAAGGCGTCAATGGTAAGTAGATCCAGAAGTCCATTCACTCTCACACTCGCTTTCCTACTATTATATATTGCCTGTATTGCTTTCAGAAGCCAACCAGTTATTTTTTCATACTCTTTCAAAACTTCCGAAAGTTTAGCTCTATTCATCTTGTGAATTCTTTGGCATGGATTCATATTGAACTTTCTGAAGCCTTCCCTTTGTTATTTCCATAACTTTATGGATCAAACAGTTC
Organism: Neuroterus valhalla; assembly: GCA_011762715.2. Classification (NCBI taxonomy): domain Eukaryota; kingdom Metazoa; phylum Arthropoda; class Insecta; order Hymenoptera; family Cynipidae; genus Neuroterus; species Neuroterus valhalla. The sequence continues at coordinate 15,718 of WSXT02238352.1, forward strand.
GAGAGAACTGTCTTGTCGGGTAATACAGGACAATACAGTTCGCCTCGTTGTTTCTTTCCCGAA
>WSXT02238363.1:0-15780 GCA_011762715.2 Neuroterus valhalla
ACAAAAAAGTTTAATTTGTAACAAGGAACATCAATTTTGAACAAGAATTGAATAATTTAATTTTCAGTTGAAAAATGAAATTCTTGATAAAAAGAACGAATTTTTCACAAAATTGTTGAATTTGTAATAAAGAACATCAATTTCTAACAAAATTTTTAACAAAAAAAAGTTCTCGTAGGAAGCTGGACAGCCTATTGGAGAGGCTCTGAAGCCTCTTGTCAAAGGCTTCAGAACCTTTTATAAGAAATTTTACGACCTCTTGCAGGGTATGTAAACTAAACTTCCATAAGTAAGGCTCTAGAACCTCTTGTAGGAGGCTCCTAAACTTTTCTCGTGGGAGATTTGACCATCTCTCGTAAGATCTCCAAACTGAAGTCTCGTAGGTATAGCTCTAGAACCTCCTGCAGGAGGCTCTTGAACCTCTCGTAGGGGACTAGAACTTCTCGTAAGAAGCTCTAAAACCTACTGCAGGAGACTCTTGAACGTTTCTAAAGTATCACGCAACTTTTTATTTAGCTTACATATATCTCATAAAACTTTAGAGCCTCGTCCTGAAGTTTCTCGTAAAAGACTATAGTGGCCGTCGCAAAGGCTCCGGAAGAACTTGCAGAAGGCTCTGGAGGCCATCGTGAGAGGCTTCGGAAGCTCTCTTCGAATGATCTGGAGGTCTCACTTGGAGGAGTCTTTGAATGCTATAGTAAGAGGTTTCAGAAGCTCTGGTAATTCTAGTTTGAAAGCCCTACTGACAAGTGTCGGCAGTTCTCATGAGAGGCTCTGAATACTACTGTGATTGGCTTTGAAGACTCTTGTGAGAGGCTCTAGAGGCCATAATGAGGATCTGAAGGATCTCATGAGGTTCTGAAAGACCTCGTGGGAGGCTTGAGAGGCCCTAGAGACTCTTATTGAAGCTTAAGAGGTCTCGTATGAGGTTCTTCATGCTCCTTTAAGAGGCTCGGAGAGATTCGATTAGGCTCTAGTTGGTGGCTTTAGAAGCTGTAACTTAATACAGCCTCTAGAAATCATAAGGTTCTAGTGGCTGTCTTTGGGGGCTCCGAAGACATGAGAGGCTCTGAAGTCTTAAGGCGTTATAGGGGCTCTTGCGCAAGATTCCAGAGACTGTCATGTGAGACTCTGGAGGTTGTCGTGCGAGGCTCTGGAAGCCCCCGTGAAAGGCTGTAGAGGCTTTGGTAAGATGTCTGGAGGCTCTTGAGTGAGGATTCGAAGGTATCGCAAAAGGCTCTGGAAGCCCTCATAAGAGGCTCCAAAGGTCCTCATAAAAGGTCCTTATGCTCTTATAAGATGTTCTTGGGACTCTTGCAGAAGGCTCTGGTAGCCGTTGTGGAATGTCATAAAGGCTCTCGTGTAAGGCTATAGCTGAACCAGGGCTGGGTTCTAAACTTCTGACACAGCTGCGTTGACAGCAACTTTTTTCTAAAATATGAAAAGATATATATGCATCTTTATTCTTGGAGGGAGAGCTATCGAGCTCTATTCCGAGTGAACGTATTCGATGAAAGGAAGGAGAAGTAAATAACTCTCGAGGTTGGAAAATTACGTGCGCGACACTATTTCCACAACTCTGAGCAAACGAACACCCAACGTGTCAAAGCTTTTGCGGTTCTCTATAGTGGTGAATGGAAATTTATCATTAAAACCTCTTGCAAAAGCAGCAGAATGTACATGCAGCAGGTACCACTGAAAAGTAATTCTGTGGAGGTGTTGATACATGCTGAGTGCTCTATGGCTCTTTTGAATATAGTGCCCCAGAAATACACTTTTTAATGCTATTGAAGTTGCATTGAAGAATAACTTTTCTGACTGAAAATATGAAATGAGATCCTCATAAGAAGCTCTCAAAGCCCTCGTTAGAGTCTCCGGTATCCCCTGTGAGATGTTCTGATTGCTCTCATAAGAGGCTCTGAAGGCCATTGTGAAAGACCCTTGTAACTTACGTCAGAGACCCGATGGGAGGCTCCGATGGTTCTTGAAAGAGGCTCTCGTGGTTCTTGGGAGAGGGTCTGATGGTATCTGGGTGAGACTCTGATAGCTCTTGAAAGAGGCTTCAGGAGCTCTTATGAGAAGCTCTAGTGGCCCTCATGAGACGCCGTGAGGGCTCTCATAAGAGGCTCTGAAAGCCATAGTAAAAGACTCCAGTAACGTATGTCAGAGACCCTATGGGAGGCTCTGAAGGTTCTTGGGAGAAGCTCTGGGGGTTCTTGGGAGAGACTCTGGTAGCTATTGGAAGAGGCTATGGAAGCTCTTATGAGAGGCTCTGGTGCCTCTCATGAGATGCTGTGATGCCTATTATCGTAAGAGGCTCTGGAGGATATTGTGAAAGACTTCTGAACTTACGTCAGAGATCCCATGGAGGCTCTAATGTTTCTTGGGAGATGAGAAGGTTGCTCTGTGAGAGGCTCTGGAGGCCCCCGTTAGATGCTGGGATGGCTTCCGTAGAGGCTATAAAGGCCATTGTAAGAGACTCAGGTTATTAACGTCATAGACCCCACGGAAGTCACTGATAATTCTCGTGTGTGGTTATGATGGTCCTTGAGAGAGGCTCTGTTGGTTCTGAGTAGCGGCTCTGGTGGTTCTTAGGAGATGCTCTAAAGCCCCCCCCCCCCTAAAAACTTCGGAGGCTCGCTAAACTCGCGTGGAGATCTCTCTGAGCTCTTGCAGAGGCCCTGGGAGAGGCTCCTCAAATGTCTGAAATGTCTGTCGAAGCCGGAGGAGACGAAGAGGATTACATTTTTTTTGAAAATTTTCTTCAGGATCAGTAGTCAGTAGTATATGTTAAAGGCTTTCGCAAAAGGCTCTAGAGATTTATTTGGTAGTCCCTGAATTTTTTTAGGGACCGTCCTTTTGCGGATGGTTATCTCGCGAGAGGCTCTGGTAACTTTCGTGAGAGGCTCTAATGGCTCTCGTGAAGGGCTCTGGCGTCTCTCGAGAGAGGCTCTGATGGCTCTTGTGAGAAGCTCTGGTGTCTCTCGTGAAAGATTTTGATGGCTCTCGTGAAAGGCTCTTGTACTCGTGAGAAGCTCTAATGATCCATTGCTCTCGTGAAGGGCTCTGATGGCTCTTGTGAGATGATCGGGGTCTCTCGTCAGAGGATCTAAAGCCTCTCGTGGGAGGCTTGGATGGCTCTCGTGAGAGGCTCTGGTTCTCTCTCGTGAGAGGCTCTGATAGCTCTCATGAGAGGCTTTGATGGTTCTCATGAGAGGCTCTTATGGCTCTCTTGAGAGGCTGTAATGGCTCTCGTGGAGGGTTCTGGCGTCTCTTGTGAGAGGCTCTGATGGCTTTCGTGGGAGGCCCCGGTTCTCACGAGAGGCTCTAATGGCTCTCATGAAGGCTCCAGTGTCTCTCGTGAGAGGCTTTGATGGCTCTTGTAAGAAGCTCTGGTGTCTCTCGTGAGAGGCTCTGATGGCTCTCATGAGAGGCTTTAATAGTTCTCGTGAGAGGCTCTGGTTCTCGTGAGAGGTTCTGATGGCTCTCGTGAAGGGCTCTGGTGGCTCTTGTGAGAGGCTCTGGTGTCGCTCGAGAGAGGCTATGATGGCTCTTGTGAGAGGATCTGGTGTCTCTCGTGAGAGGCTTTGGTGTCTCACGTGAGAGGCTCTGAAGTCTTTCGTAAGAGGCTCTAATGGCTCTCGTGAGAGGCTTCGATGGTTCTCTTGAGAGGCTCTGGTGACTTGCGGGAGAGGCTCTGTTGGCTCTCCTAAGTTGGACACAAAAATCTCACGCATCCTCACCGTAGGGGAGAAAGCTAATGCCTGCCAAAAGGGCAACCATTAGGAGAGATCTTGCTGGAACCTTATTAGTTAGCATGTGTTTTTTATGAGAGGCGACAACTGAGTTGCCCCTATTGGCCCTCCAGAGCCTGAGGGCGATCAGAATTTACAAAATTCACATTTGAATTATTTCTTGTTCCGAATAAATTTATTGTTAATTGATAGTCGATTTTATCCACAGTGACATCTGATATACGCCATCGGAATAATATTAACTGAGAGTGCCCTCACTGGAGCCCCCTTCCCCCCTCCTGACAACCATTTTTCTACACGGTTTTCAATTATTTTTCATCTTCTATTTGTGACTTTTGCCTTGTTTAACTCATCTAATTCCAATTTAAATGGTTTTGTCCCGGGTAACTCGATTCCGAAATGATGGTGGATTTAAGCAATAATAGCATCAAAGATATGTCATTGAAATAATACACTCATTGCACATTTCGCCGCGATAATCAAATATTCCAAAATGGGTGAGTATAATCATAATTACGATTGTCTGATTTTCTCGCCGAATATTATTCACAATCGAACTCTGAATTCTCGTTTTGCACATACGATTGCAAACGTTTTATCAATATGCAAATTTGTCTATTTTAATCTCTTTGCTTCTACGAGTTTTCGGGCCTTCGTTACTTTAATAATAAATTATATTTATATCATCATCCACTCCCTTCCTTCTCCATCTTTCCTTAATCATTACACGTTTCCTTCCTCTACTGCTTCCTTTACCTCCTCCGTTTATCTTTCCTTTTCCTTTCACCTTTTCTCGTTCGATATTCCTTCATATTCTCATTTTCTTCTATTGTACTCCTTTTTGTCAATCTTTGCTCTCTTCTATTCTCTCTTTCATTTTCTCTTTACCCTCCCCACATTCCACATCCCACTATTCTCTCCTTCCGATCTGCCCCACCATTTTTCTTCTCTCAACCTCTTTTAGCTTATTAATTGCCCCTTTATTTCTCTCTATTATCTGGTCTACCTCTTCCTCTTTTATACCTTCTAGATTCTCCTTCTTTGTTCTTCTTCAGAACAAGCATTCAGGTTACCTTCAATCACCCCTCTTCTGTCCACCTTCTTTATAACTTTCCTTCCCGCCTCTTCCCCTCTTCTTCTGTTCACCTATACTAGCGCTAACCTTTTTTCTCCCCTTTGATTCTTCTCTTTATTACTCCGCCCTTTGTTTTACCATTTTCCTCCTATAGTTATTCTACTACAAGACCCTCCCTCATCCCTGATACCATGATACCCCTTCCTCTCCCTTCAACGTGGATTTTTCTTGCATCTCGCGTCTTCCGAACATATTCTCTTGATCGCTTCCTTCCTATTACCTTCCAGTCTTTCTCGTCCATTCACGGCTTACTCATTATTAATTAGTACCCTTTCACTTCAGAAAACTTTATTCTTGTTTTTCAATTCTGACATATCCCAGAACGTTACACTTTCTTATTAGCTCCTTGCACTCCTTCTGTCCTTGTCAACAATCTTTTTTGTCTTTTGTGTACACTACCGCGTTTCCATCAATCTCATTCTGCTCTTCTTGCTCTTTTTTCCTTCCTTGCCTTCTTTAAGAGACTTTTTATTATTCTTCCTCTCCGTCCCAGATCCTCATTCTTTTATTCACTCATATTCTGTTCCTCATTGCCCTGATACCTTTCCTTCTTTTTTCTCAAACACTTAGCCCTATTAACAGTTTTCTTTTGCTCTCCTGTCCGGTAATACCTTTTTCTATTCTCTCTCTTCTTCTTTTTTAACATTCTCTCTTTCCCTACTATTTCTGATCCATCCTCCTCACTTCCCATTGTCACCATTAGGATGCCTTTTCTCCCCTCCATTAATCCTTTCTTTTCCTCTACTCTTTCCTCCCTCACTTTTGCTCCTACGTCCCTATTTACCTTCCTTACCCCTTCCTCTCCAGTTTCGCTGTTCCTCCCAGCCCCTCGATCAAAATGTTCTTTCTTCTTTTCTTCCTTTGTTCTCTTCATATCCATCTGTCTATCAGTGCCAATCTCCTACACACGATCTTATGCAAATGAGTGTGGATTTTTAATTTCATGGAAGAATAAAACGTCGAAAAAACAACAAACTGATCACTTGAAATCAGAACATATTGTATCGTTAAATCTCGAAAAATAAAAGAGGGAAATATTGTTCGAAATGCTGGACACCAATTATTGAAAATATATTTCACCACGACTGCGAAATTTCGACGAGACCTGAATTGAATATTTCATTACTCTTGATTCCGAGTTAATTGACGTAAAAGTTAAACTCGTATGAATAATCGGTAGGAGAGAAAGTCTTCAAAAGTGATGAATTCATGATAAAGTTAGTGAATTAATAGGTTAATGTTAATACTATTGAATGCTCTTTTTTATAATCAATCTTATATGTATATAATTCTTTTATTCAGTATGGGACACTTGAATTTTTCTCTTTCTCTTCAAGCAGCAAAATTAATATATGTTTGCGGTTGATGGAAATATTATTTCAACATTATATCATCATTGAGAATAAAGTTCAAAGATTGTAAGTAGACAATTTTGAGAAAGATTAAAAAAAATGTGCGCGTCAAAGCACAAAGTTAAAGCGTAAGCTTCTTATGAAGAAGAGAAGAAGAAAAGAAGATATAGAAACACGAAGAGAAGAAAATACGAATAGATGAACAGAAGAAGAGAAGAAGGGAAGACAACATCAGGGAGGTAAGAGAATAAGAAAAAAAGAGAAATGAGAGGAGAAGAGAGTAAAGAGAAGAAAGGAAGAAAAGAAGAAGAGAAGAATGAAAGAAGATAGTTGAGAGAAGGAGAGAATAAAAGAATGGTTTGAAAAAGAGAATGAAGAGAAGAATAGAAGAAGAGAAAAGGAGAAAGAGAAAAGGAGAGAGTTGAGAGGAGAACAAGAAAATAAGAGGAATACGAGAAGAGTAGAGGGTTAAGAGACTTGAAATAAGAAGAGCAAAAGAAAAAAAGGAGGAGGGAAGAAGGAAAGAAGAGAGTTGAGAAAAACAGAGAAGAAGAGGATCAAGAGAAGAAGATAATATGAAATGAAAAGAGGAAGATAAGGAGAGAAGAAGAGATGGAGAGGCAAAGAGGAAAAAAGGAGAAGACAGTTGAAAGCAGAAAGAAGAAAATAAGAAGATAAGGGAAAGGAACAAAGGAGAGGACGCGATGAACAAAAGAAGAGAAGAAGAGAGTTAGAAAAGGAGTAAGAATTTGAAAAGAGAAGAGTAGGAAAAAGGACGGAGGGAATAAAAGAATGAGAGAATAAGAGAAGTAGAACATGAGTGATTTGAGAGAACAAGAGCAAAAGAAGAGAATAGAAGAAAGTAGTTAAGAGGAGAAGAGAATCAAGAGGAGAGAAGAAGAAGATAAGAAGAAGAGGAGAGGAGGAGAGCAGGAATAAAAAAAGTTGGGAGGAGAGGAGAGAAGCAAGAGAAGAAGAGGAGAAGGAAATAAGATAGGTAATGAAGGAAGAGAGTTCAAAACTAAGGGGAGATGAGAAGGAGAGAAGACAAAAGAAGAGAGGAAGAAAAGAAGAGAAGAGATAAAGAAGGGAAGAGATGAAGAGCAGAATAGAAGGAGACAGCTGAGAGGAGAAGAGAAAAAGAGGAACAGAGATAAGAGAATTAAAAGGAGAATATGGGGCGAGGATGTGAGGAATTGAGGGGGATAAAGAATAAAAGAAATGAGTTTAAGATAAGAAGACATAAACAGAAGAGTAGAAGAGGATGAGGAGAGAAGGGAAGAAAAGAAGGAGAGAAGAAGATAAGAGGAAAGTTAAGAGAAGGACGGAAGAAGAGAGGGAAGAGAAGAAGATAAAAGAGGAGAAGTCGAGATCAACAAAAGGAGAGAAGAAGAGAGTTGAGCGAAGAGAAGAAGAATGAAAGAAGAGAAAAATAGAAGAAATGACGAAGAGGAGAATAGAATAAAAGAAGAAAAGCATGAGTGATTTAGGAGAACAAGAGAAGGAGAAGAGAATAGAAGAAAATGGTTGAGAGGGGAAGAGAAGAAAGAGGAGAGGAGAAGAAAAGAAGTAGAGGAAAGAAGGAGGGAAGAAGGAAAGAAAAGAGTTGAGGAGAGGAGAGAAGATGGAAATCAAGAGACGAAGAGCAGAAGAAAGTAAGAGAGTTCATGAAGGATGAGAGTTCAAATACTAAGGAAAGATGAGAAGGAGATAAGAAAAGAAGAAAATAAGAGTTCAGAGATGAAGAAAATTGACAGCAGAAGGGGAGAAGAGGAGAAGAAGAGGAGGAGAGAAGAAGATAGTTGAGGGGAGAAGAGAATTTTGAGAAAAAGAGAGTCAAGAGAAGAAGAAAGTAAAGAGAAGGATAAAGTTAAGAGAAGATAAGAGTTAAGAGATATGTCCAATTTCTCTCACTAAAAGTAAAGCCCTAAAACAATTTTGACAAGATTTCCATTTATTCCATTCTCGTCCGAATAATATAAGTATATAATAAATAATGTATATAATTTTTTTTCAGCATAAGCTTTTTCTATTGAAAAGTTAAGAATCCATCCCCAAAAATTAAAGAAGAAAAATTATTTATTGCTAAAAATTACTCTTCCTCCGGAAATTGACTATACGGAAAAAATGAGCAGTTCTAAAAACTGCTGATGAATTTGGAACTTGGTAACTCGGTCAAAAATGAGGCCAAGCATAGAATAAAAGTTCCGAGAGCTTATGAAATTTGATAACAATTCACGTACCTCTATGAAGAAAGAATGAAAGATCAAAAGAAATTTCGAAAGATTGAGAAATTGGAAGTAAGGAGAACGAGCAAATAGAACGCAGCAGCTATGATGAAATAGAGAAAAGGAGCTGAAAGAATAGATAAAAGGGGAAAGTAATAAGAAAAAATTAAAACAAGAGGTGAGGTTCAAGAGGTAATCAATTAAAGGAGAAAGAAGAAAGGGGAGCGAGGATAGGATGAGCCTAGCTGGATAAGAGGAGTATCATAAGGAAATGTTTCAAAGCTCCTGCGATAGAGAATTGGCTTATTGTCGGAGAAAAAGAAAAGAAGAGATATGAGAAAACGAGGAGAAGTTGGAGGATGAAGAGATAGGAGTTTCGATTACAAGATTGAAGAAAAGCAAAACAAGAGGACGGCTTAAGTAATGAAGCGTGGATAAGTAGCAGAGAAGTCAGGATGATAAGAAAAAGGTTAGAAAAAGCAGTGAGAAGAGGATAGATCGAAGAAAGGACGTGAAAAAATGCTTGAAGATTACGTCAACATATACGAGGGTAGAGGAAAAAAGGATTATACTGTAGATAAAAAATAAAGAGAAGAAGAAGCAAGATTAAGCTAATAGAAAGGACGGAGGAGGTTTTTGAGAAAGGATGAGAGAAGGTGGAACGAGAGAATGAAGATGGAAGAGACAGATTGAAGAAAGGACATAAATAAATGTATTAAGTAATAAGAAAGAGGATTCCGAGATAAGAATAAGTATGTCGAGATTTGGGGCTAGAAGAAATAAGAATGGGAAGAAGATAGAGAGGAAGTGAGAATAATAGCAAGTAACAGTTCTCACAAGTACTTAGAATAGTAATTACCACTACTGATAGAATAGTAGTTAGAGCATTTCCAAGGAAATCAAAAAGTATGAGGTCGGAGGTTAAAGAAATTGACAGAAAAAATTAGAACAGAAGACAGAACTTGAAAGGTTATCAATATAATAAGGGAGAAGAAAAGGAAAAGAAGAAATAGGGTTATTCTAGGTAAATAGTGCATACAAGGAAACGAGATAGAGTCGCATTATGGAAAGATAGGAGGTTCGATTGTGAGAGTAGGGAAAAAAAGGAAAGAGTGTCAGTTTTCTGTGGGATGAAGTTAAGAAAAGAAGAATGGCGATAGAACTAATTGAAAGAGTGAAAGAAGTACTTGAGAAAGGATTAGAGAGTGAGAGTGTCAAAAGGAGACAGTTTCTGGTTGTTGGCATATGCGAAAGATATTGTATTGGTAGTTTAAGACGAGGAAGTGTCAGGGCATATGATAAAAAGATTGGATGAGCAGTTAAAAGAAAAGAAATTGCTTTCAAATGCAATAGAGCCTATAGTATTAGTTTTTGGGAGAAGTAGAAGGGAAAGATAGAAAATAAAAAGCAGAAGAAGGGGGGAAGTAAGAAGAATAGAAGAGAAGCAGAGATGAAGAAAGTTGAGAGAAGGACGGGAGAATAGAAGAGAAGAAGAAGAGTTAAGAGGGAGGGAAGAAGGAATAAAAAGAGTTGAAAGGAGGAGAGAAGAAGAGAATAAAAAAAAGAGAGAGTTCAAGTGATAAGTTTCTCACTCAGTCTCTACCTTAAAACTAGAATCATTTAAGGTAAATATTTTAGGGCTCTTCGAAGCATTTCGAAAAAATAATAAAAGTATGAAGGGCGTTCGTGACAAGCAAATGAGGTAGTAATTTTGGGTCCAGAGGAAAATTAGGAGGTCGGAAGGTTCCATAAGGAGTAGAGTAGATGGACTCTAGACTTCTCTATTCATAATGTGTCCCCTAAAGTTTTACATAACTTCCGTTCCTTCACATACAAACATTTTCAACAATTTTCTTTTTTACTTTTTTTTTTACTTTCCCCATTCTACAATCTTAATATCCTGGTTTACCCTCTTCCTTCTTTTCCTCTCTTCATTTCCTACTTTCCAACCTTTCCTTCTCTTTCGACCATTCTTCAAACCTCCTATTTTCCTCCTCTTCTTTCTTATCACACATCTCAGTATATTCCTTCTTTTTCTTCCATATTCATCTCCACTACGTTTTCCTTTCCTACATCTTCTTATTTCCTCTCTCACTTCCCCTTTTTTCTCTTGAATTTTCTCATCCCATCCATTGCCGTTCACACCCTCACTAACTTCTTTCTAACTTGCTTCCTCTAACACTCTTCTATCCTTATGGCTCTTCTCCTTCTACCTTTACTTCCTCTTTATTCGTATCTTTGATACTCTAGTCACAATTTCTCCCCTTCACCATTCAGTATCTTGTCTTTGTATTTTCTCCTTCACTCTTCTCTCCATTCCCTTCCTCGTCTATCTCCTATTCTTGCATTAAAATCTCATTCTATTACAAACTTAATCTCCTCTTCGTTGTCTTCCATCAGTTCCTTTATCTCTTTATATTTCTCCTGCATATCTCCGTTCAAGTACACTCTCACTATCTTCCATCTCTCCCATCTTTATCTCTTCTACCATCATTTCTTCAATTCCTTTCTTCATCCCTCTCCTATCCTTTTTTGCTGAATATTTCTTCCTCATTGCCATAACTATTCCTCTCATTGCTCTGCCTTTCGAATTCCTCCTCTCTGCATTTTGAATCTGCCAACTAATAACTGATTTCCACTAATAACTTGAGAATAACCAACAAAAGCAACAAGAGGAGCAGTTTGTTCTAACCAAAAAAGCGTCTTCCTCTGTCCTCTCGTCCCTTATATCTCCACCCTTACCAGTCCCCCTCTCTTCTTCAACCAACGGAAGCGTATTTCTCTATGCTCACATCTTTCATATCTTTACTTCCTTATGTCCTCTTCTCCTCTTCAACCAACAAAAGCGTCTTTCCATATCCACTTGTCTCTTATATCTTTACCCTTATTTCTCATATCTTCTCCAACCAACGGAAGCGTATTTCTCTATCCTCACGTCCCTTACACCTTTATTTTCTCGAGTCCCCTTCTCCTCTCCAACCAACAAAAGCATCTTTCCATATCCTCTTGTTGTCCTTCATACCTTTACCCTCGCCAGTCCCTCTTTCCTTTCCTATCAAAGAAAGCGTCTTCCTCTGTCCTCTAGTCCCTTATATCTTCACCCTCACCAGTCCCCCTTTCTTCTCCATCCAACGGAAGCGTATTTCTCTATGCTCACGCCCCTCATATATTCCCTCTCTTGTGTCATATTCTCCTCTTCAACCAACAAAAGCGTCTTTCCATATCCACTTGTCTCTTATATCTTTACCCTCTCGAGTCCCTCTCTCCTTTCCTATCAACAAAAGCGTCTACCTATGTCCTCTCGTTACTCATATCTTGACCCTCACTAGTTCCCCTCTCTTCTCCGTCCAACGGAAGCGTATTTTTTTATGCTGACGTCCCTTATACATTTCCTTTCTTATGTTATCTTCTCCTCTTCAACAAACAAAAGCGTCTTTCCATATCCACTTGTCGCTTATATCTTTACCCTCTCCAGTCCCCCTCTCCTTTCCTATCAACAAAAGCGTCTACCTCCGTCCTATCGTCACTTATATCTTGACCCTCACTAGTCCCCCTCTCTTGTCCAACCGATGGAAGCGTGTTCCTCCATCTCCACGTCCCTCACATCTTTACTTTTTTAGGCCCTCTTCTCCTCTCCAACCAACAAAAGCGTCCTTCTATTTCGACTTGTCTCTTATATCTTTACCCTCGCCAGTCCCCGTCTCCTTTCCTATCAACATAAGCGTCTCCCCCTGTCCTTTCGTCCCTTATATCTCCACCCTCACCAGTCCCCCTCTCTTCTTCAACCAACGGAAGCGTATTTCTCTACCTTCACGTCCCTTACATCTTTACTTTCTTAAGTCCTCTTCTCATCTTTGACCAACAAAAGCTTTTTCACTTATCCTCTTGTCACTTATATATTTACTCTCATCAGTCCCTCTCTCCTGTCCTATCAACGAAAGCGTCTTCCTCTGTCCTCTCGTCCCTTATATCTTCACCCTCAGCAGTCCTCTTCCTTCTCCAACCAACGGAAGCATATTTTTCTATCCTAACGTCCCTTACATCTTAACTTTCAAGAGTCCTCTTCTCCTTTTTCTTGCATCCGTCCTCCATCTATCTCTCCTTGATGCTACCTGTTAAACTCTTTCAATCGCTTCCTAACTCTTCCTACCCACTGCTCTTTATCCCTGATACCTACATAACCTCACACTTTCTTATATGATATTTTTCACTCCTGTAACCGCTCTCTTTCCTTCTCTTCTTATGCTCTCGTTATCAATGAAGAATAGAACTTGAGAGAAAAATTTTCAAACCTTCGGGAATAAAGGACAAGTTATTTCTATGAAGTTGATAAAAACAAGGAATGATATAAAAGTAGCAATCAATTCGCTCACATGTTAAAATCTATTGACCTCTCTCTTTTTTGAAAAAGCGAAAAACATTTTAACTTATTTCCGGTATTTATTCCGGATCTATGATTCACAGTCGTATTTTGTCAAAAGGATGACGAATATTCAGGTAATCGACGTCATGTTTTTCCATTGTCCCCAGAGTCGTCAGCTATGTTGAAAAATCGGCGGAAAACGAATTGGTCCACATTACGCGTTCCTGCCTTCCGCATTCCGCATCCCCCTGAAATCGAACACCCGTGAAACGCTGAACGAGCAGACGATTTATCCATCCAGGGGACTTTTAACCTTCTTTTTCGCCCAGTTCCAAACCATCTTTTTGACTCTTTCCACTAACTCTTTCCTACCAACTCTTTTCTACCTTCTATATCACTTTTCCTGCTCTTTTGTTACACTGGCGAACCAAGTTATTCCACAGAATAAAAAAGAGCCATTATTCGAATCTTTTATTTGATAATACTTCTCAAGAGCTTTTTCACGAATCAATTCACGTCAGGTCAAATAATTCGCTTCTGGGAAATTCTTTTGAATTCACAATTACTCAGAAGAAGATGAAAATATGGCAGATAATAGATGTGCATCAATAAATTTGAACTTATTTATTTTCAAGGCCAAAAAGAATCAATGCTCATTCAAAACTGATGAAATTCGAATTACTTTCTATCAAGAATTATCCTATTATCCTATTTTTGACATTTTGATTCATAACTATCTAACTCAATTGGATTCAAAACTTAAAATATGCATTTGCAAACTTTGGATTTTGAGTTATTGAATTCCAAATGTTCGAAGATAAACATTTTTTGGAATATCAGGATTCAAAAGCGAATTCAAAATTTTTTATTTTTGGCAGATTTCAAATCAGACTTCTGAAATTTCAATAAAAGTGAATTCCCAAAAATTACCAGAAATTTCTAAAACAAAAAGAATTCTAATTTTTTTCCAATTTTCCCAGAGGAAAAAAGAATTTTCAACATTCCTTAAATCAGTACAGAGACTCAAAATTTTTTCCGAATTCTCCCAAAATTTCCGAAATTTATCGAATTTACAAAATTCACAAAACTGATTAAATCACAAGGAATTGAATAATATTTCAAAAATATCCAAAAACTTCAAAAATCACTAAAAATGATCAAATTCATAAATCACCGGATGTCTACAAAATTTCTTTAATTTTCAACCTTACCAAAAGTTCCAAAAACACATTGAATTCTTAATTGCTTTTGAATTTTGATGAAATGACCAAAATTTCAAATTTTGGAACCATTCATTTTTAAAATCAAAAGAAATTGATGAAATTATCGAAATTCACATAATGGCAACAGATTCCAAAAAAATAAATAATTCACAATTATTAGAAAAATTCTACCATAATAACCAAAAGTTACGAAATTCCTGAACCTGCAAGGAATTTCAGAAGTTCGTGAAATAACAAAAAATGTTCAGAATCACTAGAAATTCAATTCACGAACATTCCAAGAATCGAATGAAATTTCGAAATTTTCCAGGAAAACCATAAATTTTTAAAATCTCTAGAAACTTCCAAAATTAACAAGATTACAAAAATTCACAAAAAATTTACAATACACAAAAAAATGCCCAAAATTACAATAAATTTCTAATTTTCTTGATACATTAACAAGAAAGCTGAAAATTTCCGATCCAGTAGCTGACGAAAGTGACATAACACGAGGATGTTCAATTCCCTTCCAATTTCCCCTAGAGAACTAAAATTTGTATAAGTTTAAAAATTCACGAAATTCACAAAAATAATCTAAAATGATTAATACTTTAAAAGATTTCTAGGAATCTATAAAATTACAAAAAATTCCTAATTACTGTAAAAATCCAACCGGATTAACAAAATTTACGAAATTCCTGAACTGCGAGGAATTTCAAAAGTTCCTGAAATATTCTCCGAAATAGAAAAGAATCTACGAAATCACCAGCTTTTTACGAAATCTAAAGGGATTCCAGAATTTTCACGAAATAACAAGAAATCCACGAAATCAACGTATTTTCAAAAATTTCTAAAATGACCAAAGGTTTAAGGAATCTCCAGGAAGTTGCTAACTAACCAAAATGCCTCGAAAACACGAAATATTGAATTTCTTTTGATTGATTGATCCAATGTGTCCCCTGAGGGTTTACATTTTCCTCGAACCTCTCCACCATTCCTTCACACACCCTACCACTACCTTAGTAGTAAGTAAGGGGGACCTACAGCTTAAGGTGGGTTCCGAACCACCAAGAACCCTAGCCCCAAGTACTTATAGTAACCTTTAGAGTAACCTAGCCGCCGAAGCTCTTCCAGAGTGCAAGGCGGGAATCAAACCCACAATTAGCCGGGGCGTGGGTCCAAAGCCTTAGCCCCTACCAAAATTAAAAAAATTCGCAAAAATTCCAAAAACGAAAAGGAAATTACAAAATTTGCGCAATTCCAAGAATCACGTGGAATTTCTAAATTTTCCGAATCTTTCCGAAAAAATCAAGAAATTTCAGAATTTTTTAACGCTAATCGAAAATTCTCTAAACCAAGAAAAATTTTTAGAAATTTACAAAAATATTCAAAAGTTTACAAGATTTGAAAAAATCTACGTAAGAACAAAAAGTTCCCAGAAACGTAAAGAATTAAGAATTATTCCCAAATTTCCTAAAATAACCAGAAAAATTTAAAATTTACAAAATTCACAAAATTTAGAAATTTCCAAAAAATGCCAACATCACAAGATTCTCTAAACTTCCCCAAAACAACCAAACCTTCTCATAATCATCATCAGAAATTAATCCAATTAATGGAATATTGGAATATTGGTTTATACTCTCTCCCTGTTACGGGTTTTAGGAGTCTCGGCATAACCTTCTCTCTATTCCTTTGCACACCTTACCACTAACTCAGGGGTGAGGGGGACCTACAGTTTA
>WSXT02238374.1:0-15780 GCA_011762715.2 Neuroterus valhalla
ATCGGATTCATTCGGATTGAATTTGATTCCGACGCATGGATTAGAAAGGATTGGACATTCATTTCGGATGACTTCGGGATGGTTCGGATGCAGATTCCGGAATGATTCTGAGTGTTTCGGAATAAATTTCAATCCGAAACTTCCGTCAGGGAGCTTCACTATCCTAGAGTATCAAGTTGACGATCCTGGAGTGTTAACCTGCAAACCTCAGAAGTGTTCAGGTACTCAAATTGATTGTCTCTAATAGACAAAACAAAATGGAGTTTGTTTCCTGCATTACCAGCTCTTCATGAGCGCTAGGTAAGTAGCTGATCATGATCACTCAGGGTGATTGACAGATAGTCTGATCAATAAACCTTTATAGGAGACGTGACATCTTCCTCGATAAACCCAGCAAAGATGTAAAATGACCATGATCGTACTTTGCTCTAGCTCACTTGATTTCATCATTTTCTCGATGTCATCTACCACGATAATACTTCATAAAAGAAGATCACGCATCCTGCTGATGTCAGACCTAATTTATTCAGGAAAAACTGTAGGAAGAGAATAAGCTATCCTCGTTTGCCTCCATCTATCACCTATAGCTTGTCGGTGACTATTTTTACCAAAAAGACACTTTGCCAGAGATAACTTCCTACTCAACTATCTACCTACTTAGGATAGAACCTGCCCATCTATCGACTGTCGAGAATACGCTGATTTCGAGCGTCACGTTAGCTCGTTTCTTGTGGATGAAGTATTAAGATTCCTCGGTTTTAGCCTCGGTTTTTGCTCTTGTTCCAGCAAGTGACATTGACATGCTGCTACCGAGAAGGGGATATAACGAGCAGTACGCGACCTAAAATGTGGAGGAGCTAAGAAGCTATGTCAACCCTCATTTAAATTTTGATTCCTTTTTCTATGGACCAACCGAAATCGTGGAAATTCTCCAGTTTTTTTCGCTGTTACAAGAAGTTTATGCAAGAAACGATTTGGAAATTGAAATCGGGATTTATTAGGTCCCTGCATAGTTTTTCCAATATTTCTGAACAGGAGCTTATCAGGAAAAATATTTTGACGGACTTTAATCAGACTAGTCTAATTTCCAAACCAGAAAGATTTATGAGCCAAAGATTCCTGTTCAATTGAAAAGAACTAAATGCAAACCAAATGATTAAACTTTATACTTAAAGACATTTTCAACCGAATATTTGTATCATCAATCAAAACATATCATTCATCAAAAATAGAGTTGCTTTTCCAATAAAAAAAGATGCAATTTCTACCCGGAACAAATTGTTGTATTTTCAATTACCAAAGATGATTTTTTGACAGAAAACTTGAATTTTCCTACCGAATTCGGAAATTTTCAATACAAAAGATCATTTTCAATCTGATAGTTGAGTTAACAACCAAAAAAGTTTTCCTGTTGAAAAGGTAATAAGGTCTAATTATATTGTTTAATTTTTCACCCAGAGAGAAAAACTGTTGAATTGTTGAATCTCCAAATAAAAATATGAATTTTCGATAAAAGAATTTAATTTCGAATGAAAGTTCAATAATAAATAAATTGATTGAAAATGAGTTTTTTTCTTGGAAATGAATATCTTTAGGTTGAAAACTCCTCTCTTTAGATTTGAATTACATTTTCTCCAAGATTGAAAGTCAACAATTTCATTGAAGAAGATCTGTTTCGTTGAAAATTCAACAATTTGATTGAAAATCAGCTTTTTCGTTGAAAATCGACAATCTTAGGTTGGAAGCTTAACTTTTTTGAAAAAAACTTGTCTCTTTGACCTGAAACTCCCTCCATTTCGATAGAAGTTTCATTTTTTCAGTTTAAAATTCAACAAGTGATTAAAAATTATTTTTTGTTGAATCTCGATTTTATTGTTGAAAATTCATATTAACGATTCGAAAACTTGACTCTTTTGTAGATAATTCATCTTTTGGTTGAAAATCCGAAAATTTGAGCCTTATTAGTTTCCATCTTGGCTAACAATTTTTGTTTGAGCGACAATTCAACACATGTGTTTAAAATTCAACTCTTCGGTTGAAAATACAACTGATAAGGTAAAGGATTCAAATTTTTGCTTAAAGAGGACCTTCTATGCAAATTAAACTTACATTTTTTTAAAATCAATTCACGATTTTAAAAAACGGTTTTTCAACAAAATAGTTCATTTTTCAGCCAATTTGATGAACTCCCAAAATACATCATGAATCTTCAACTGGAACAGTTCAATTTTAAACCAAGAAAATGAATTTTAAACTAAAATTATAGGTACTTAACTGGAGCACTTGAATTTTCAACCATAAAGGTAAATATTTTAAAAAGAAGATAAATTTTGTAATAAAATGACTACGTTTAACTAGAAAATACAATGTTTCAACAAAATAGTTGAGTTTCGAACTGAAAAAATAATTGTTTCGAACCAAAAATAGATTGGTAACATTTTTAGTTTGAAAACCAATTCTAAAAAAAAACGTGAAAGTTTTTAACAGAAACGAACAATCTTCAACTGAAATAGTTTAATTTTTGAACAGATAAATTAATTTTTCATGGAAAGGATAAAATGTCAATCATGTTGAATCAAACGAATGAATTTTTAACTACAACTTTGGAATATTCAACTGAAATAAGTTAAATTTTCAGTTAAAGAAAATTACTCGTAACAAAAGAAACTAACTTTTTAACCAACTTCCCCTTTTTCAACAAAATAATACATTTTCGAATAAAATTGTGATTGTTCAATTGTGGTGGTTAAATTTCAGACCCAAAAGACGAATTTTTAACTGGAATGATGAACCTTCAAACAGAACAGTTCAATTTTTGGCTTGATAAAAATTTATTTTAAACCGAACGTAAGAGTTGAAACAGTTTCAAAATGCTTTTTGGAAATAAAGATGTGTCATGCTGGTACTTCACCGTTGATTTTTGAGCAAAGAAATCAATTTCCGAAGAGAAAGATAATTTGCTAGCCAAAAATCGATTTCCGAGCAAAATGTTAAATTTTGAACATTTGAATTTCGAACTGAGAAAATAATTATTTTCAACGAAAAATGGAACAGTAAGATTATTACTTTAAGACACCAATTTCAGTTCAAACAAAGAATCTTCAACTGAAAGAGTTGAATTTTCGAACAAATGAAATAATTTTTACTGGGAATGAATAATTGTTAATCAAAATTCAAATTTTCGAACTTGACATTGAGAAAAATTGATGTTTGGCCAAAAGAAATTAAATTTGAACTACAACGATAAAATTTTCAATCAGAATGTTTTAAATTTACAGTTTGGAAGAATTACATATGGCAACAAAAACTAGCTTTCAACAGAAAAAAAACTAACTTTTAAGCAAATTGTTACATTTTAAAAAAAAAACGAGAAATTTTCAAATGATTTTGTACATCCTTAACCGTATTAGTTGAATTTTAAACCAGCAGACGAATTTCCAACTGAAATGATGAACCTTCAACTATAATATTTAAACAAATATTAGTCTTTTGAACTAGATGAATTTTCGACTGGAATAGGAAATATTTAACTATATAACTTTAGTCTTTGTCACCCGAAAAGAATCATTTTCAAAGAAGAAAATTAAATTAGAGAGAACAAATAATTTTCTTTCTTAAAATCGATTTCTAAGCAGAACATGTGAATTTTCAATTCAAAAAGACAAATTTTCTTCTGAATCGGTGAATTTTAAACTAGAAAAGATCAATTTTTTACTTAAAATTTTATGCGAAAATTTTCGCATGAAATCTTGAGATCAATTTTCAGCCACGAAAAATGATTTCGTACAAATAAGGCAAATTTTCCACGAAGAACATGAATTCTTAAAGGAACAGTTTAATTTTTTAATTAAAAAATCAACTTTCATTTTAATACTTCAATTTTTACCAAAAAAATCTGAATTGATTTTTAACAAAGTTGTAACATTTTCAGTCAGAGTTGGATTTTTAGATAAAATAATGCAGCCTCAACAAAAAATTTCATTTTCAACAAAAAAGTTTGACTTTTAACTAAGTTGTTGATTTTTTAACTCGAAAAGGATAAATTCGCAATTAACAATATAAGACAGTTTTCTATTAAAATGCAGAAATATTTCTTTTTCGAAGTACTGCCTGAAAACCGCTCGAAGTTCTTTCTCCATTTTATATTAAGAAAAGGAGAATTTCGAATTGGAAAAAATTTCAAATCGGAACAGCGATTTTTTGCAATTTTTCTCATCTAAATCTCAAATATAATTATTTCAAAAAGTTCTCGTTCCATGTAAAAAATTCTCTGTTCCAAGTCAGATTATATTTCTTTACTAAAACTCCCTGTCCTCAAATATAAAAAATGTCCTAAAAATAAAAACTATGATTATTTTCTAAAATTCCCTGCCCGAAGTCAGATAAATGAGGAGGAAACAAATAAAAGGTGATAAATAATTTTTTTTTGAAAATTCAGAAAATAATTCTCAGCTGAGAAATTCTTCAGAGCAACAAATTTGCAGGAAATCCTTCTTATAATGAAAAAAAATTTTCCTCTCATAAAGTAGAAATATATTTAAAATTTCCCAGAATCAGATGAAAAGAGCATTACATTCTTTAAATGAAATGATGAGATTTCTTGTTCATTCATTTAAACAAAGAGTTGATTTCTCGTATTTTTACGACGCAATTTTTTTGAGGTATTGCTCCTAAAATCTTTCTTCTACTTTTGTAATTTGCTGTATTGTATTATATTTTCCTTGAAAATTTGTTTTCCTCTTGTAGTTGAAAATTCTTTTTCAATCTGAAAATTTATTAACTACATTATTATGGTTGTCTTCTTTTGCGTTACAGAATAAGTCAGACCCACTTTATTTTTCCCGATCAGCGCCTGATCAGAAAATAGGGAAAACTTCACGGAACCGAACTGGATCCCGATTTAAATTTCCACACGGGTTCATAGGAAATGGAGCAATTTCTCCATGAAAAGACATGCCCAGCTGACGTAAAAACTAGGTGAATACAGCCAGAAGCACTTTCACCGGGAAGATCTAGAAGTAACCTGGGGTTTATCCCCGTCTCGAATTTCAAAGACCCGCGGGACAAGGTCGAAAAATATGTTATCGGTAACTCACCCTCGTCCAGTTCTCCCTATCTGTTTTTCAACGACGCTCTTTCCTCAACGACAGGGGCAGGATCGTTTTCATCTTCCCTTTCTTCCGCTTTAACCTTAAAATAAAGCTAGAACTTCAGTCCGTGACCTCAAAGGCGACAATTTTATCACAAAAACTTTTGATATCGATACCGTCTTCTTGATTTTTATTTAGTTTCTCCCTTCCATTCCACAACAACACTTCCATTTTATACTTTTTTAGGAGTCATCATTTGTCTTTTTCTCATTCCCTTTAACAATGCATCTCTATCCTCTCTTCTGGCCTCTAAGTCATTTTCTCACCATACAGGAATTTCACGGATTTTCCTTATTCCCCTCAACCATACATATCGTTTCTCTCTCCTGGTCCCATCGTCCATTCCTCACCCTAGAGTCATTTTTTGGATTTCCCTTATTCCCTTCAACCATACATATCTCTCATCTCTCCTGGCCTCTACATCCATTCTTCACCATCAAGTCACTTTTTGTATTTTCCTTATTCCCTTCAACCATACATGTCTCTCCTCTCTCTTGGCCTCTTTTACCGTTTCTCACCCTTAAGTCATTCTTTGGATTCTCCTTCTTTCCTTCAACCATAAATATCTCTCCTCTCTCCTGGCCTCTTCATCCATTCCTCCCCCTCATGTCCCTTTTTGTATTTTTCCTATTCCCTTCAACCATACACATCTCTCCTTTCTCCTAGCCTTTCTATCCATTTCTTATCCTAAAGTCATTTTTTGGATTTCCTTTCTTCCCTTCAACCATGCATATCTTTTCGCCCCTGGCCTCTATATCCATTCCTAACCCACCAGTCACTTTTTGTGTTTTCATCATTTCCTCCAACCATACACATCTCTCCTCGCTCCTAGCTTTTCTATCGACTTCTCACCCTGAAGTCTATTTTTGGATTCCCTTTTTTCCCTTCAACCATACATATCTCTCCTCTCTCCTGGCCTCTTCATCTATTCCTCACCCTTAAATTATTTTTTGGATTTTCCTTATTCCCTTCAACCATACATATCTTTCCTCTCTCCTGGCCTCTTCATCCATTCCTAACCCTTAAGTCATTTTTTGGATTTTCCTTGTTCCCTCCAACCATACATATCTCTTCTCTCCTAGCCTCTAAATCCATTCTTCACCCTCAAGTCACTTTTTGTATTATCCTTATTCGCTTCAACCATACATATCTCTCCCCTCTCCTGGCCTCTTCATCAATTTCTCATCCTGAAGTCATTCTTTGGAATTTCTTTATTTCCTTCAACTATACATATCTCTTCTCTCTCCTGTTCTTTTCATCCATCCCTCACCCTAAAGTCATTCTCTGGATTTTCCTTTCTTCCCTTCAACCATGCATATCTTTTCTCTCCTGGCCACTAAAATCCATTCCGCACCCTCCAGTCACTTCTTGGATTTACCCTATTCTCTTCAACCTTACATACCTCTCCGCTCTCCTAGTCTTTCCATCAATTCCTCACACTCAAGTAATTTTTTGGATTTCCTTTCTTCCCTTCAACCATGCATATCTCTACTCTCTCCTAGCCTCTTCATCCATTTCTCGTCCTCAAGTCATTCTTCGAAGTTTCCTTATCGCCTTCGACCATACATATCTCTTCTCTCTCCTAGCCTCTCCATCCAGTCCTGGCCCTGATCATTTCTATTCAAAATTTATGTTATTGTCTCCTCTGCTCTTGTTTCACATGTACGCCATTCTAACACATGCAACAATGATGCCTGCTCATTCCCACGTACACTTAACAGATTCACTTCTCTATTCATCAAATACCTTTATGCAGTTAGTTATTCTCTCTCCCATCCCTCATCTCACCACTCTATTCAATTTGCTTTTCTTTTTGGAACTCTTTGACACACGTTTGAGGAATCTTTCTTACCTCCCCCCTTCTTAGTTTTTCTTCAAAATTCCATGCTGTTTTCTGTTTTACATCTGAGAAATCTCTCATGCAGACTTTCCACCCTCTTATCCTCTTACCATCTTCAGGTTTCTCCATAACTCGACACTGAGTGCATTAGAACATCAGACATCCACACTCTTATCCTCCAGTCATCCTTAAACCTTCCCTTTCTTGTATCCTGCACTTGTCCTATTACCTTCCTCGCACGTTCCAATCTCTATAGAACTTGCAAAACCTCCTCCTGCTTCCAACCACAAACCTAGGTATCAACTCTCCCCCACGAACTCAACCTCCTCGTTAATATTCACCCACTCGTACTCCACTCTACACTCAATTTTCGTTTAAAAAATCGTCTTCGACTTTATCACAGTTACCGCTAGATCTTCTCTCACATATATTCTTTGGAAGCTCTTATCTTTAGACTTATCCCTCTTGTATTAACCGCTACTAGAACTACGTCGTCTTATGGTGGTGAGTACAGTTTTGTACACAATACTGTTCCTCCTTTTTCCTTTCTATCCACCAAATACTCCAAGTTCGAAAGTATACTAAACAGGAGAAGGCTTAATGAGCACCCTTTGCCAAGTCCCCTTCTGTCCCGAATTCGTCTCCTTTCCTTTCTCTCATGTTCACCCTTATTCAAGTCTCAACAAATACTCCTCTTTTTCTCTTTCTTTCATGAACTCCCATAAAAATCTTCTTCTGAGAGAGTCAAAAGCTGCTCTGAAATCAACAAGAAGCGGAAATAGTTTTTGTCTCTTCTGACCTTTTTTAATCCTTAGCTTAATAAAAAAAGCTTAATTTTAAACCTAAGAAGACTAATTTTCAACATATAGTTTAAATCACAGCCAAAAAGATGAATCGTCTACAAAACATTTGAGTGTTCGAACGGGAAAACTTATTTCCATCCTAACTGTTGATCTTCCAACCAAACAGATCCTTCCTAACCAAATACATGAGTTTTCTACAGGACAGTTAAAAAGAGACATTTTCAAACAAAATTAACAAATTTTTCTACGTAATGGTCAAATCTCTAATCTCTCTTTCATGGAATTTTATAACACTCTCCTGAACACGGAGTCAAAAGCTGCATTGAAATCCACAAACAATGCAACTAGTTTTCTTCTCTTCTGATCCAAATTCCTACTGACTAGAGAATGGAGCACATAGATGATGTCTGTGTTCCCTTCCCTTTCTTAACTCTTCCTCGTTGTGTGGTATTCTTTCCTTTCCCTTCACCTGTCTTTCCAACCTTTTTCAAAGCACTTCCGCGTGGATTTTATATCCTACTGATATAAGCGTACACATCTCTTTTCTCACCCTTTCACCACTATATTTTAGTGCTTCATTTTCCACGCCATGCTTACCTGTTGCTTTGTTTCTTTCCACCTTTGCAATTCTCTCATACACCTCTTGTCTACTAATACCTCCTCCATTATCCTTGCTCTTCACAACTATCTTTCTCTCTTCCTCCTTTATCCAATTTTTCACACCTCCTGAAATCCTTTTGAAATACTCCGTCCACTCCTGCATCCCGATTTCCTGATCTATACTCTCTTCACCCCTTTTTTCTGTTTATCACTCTCCATTCTCGTCCCTCTTTCACTACCTGCTCGACCTCTTCCATCAATCTTCTCCTCTTTCCTCTGTCTTGTTTCGCTCAACATTCTTTCATGATCTCTTTTCCACCTGTTCGATTCCCTTTTCTCAATTTATTCTTTTGTAAATTTATTATACTCTCCTTCATTCTATCTTTACTTTTCCCTTGCTTCCTCATGCTTCAACCTAAAAGCTACACCATCAGTTCGTGACCTCCAACGCGACACCTTCATCACAAAAATTTGTAATATCCGCACTTAATATTCCCCATGCTTTTCTTCGCGACAGGATAATTTTTCTAGACATTATGAAAGACTTCCTTACTAATAATTCACTGGCAGGATTTAGAATCTCATCAGCTATTAAGTGGAATTAAGTGACCCAATTTTAATTTCTAGCTTGATGAAATTTCCAGTTTGGAAGATTTATTTTCCATTTTTATGAGGAAAGAGTGAACCCTGAGATATCAAGCCGTAGCATATCATTCTGATCATCAACTATCGATAAAAATGAAGCGATTTTGCAGAAAAAAATTAATTTTGATACAACTTTTTGCATATCGTACATCTAACCAACAGGTCCATTTTTTGACAAGATAATAAATATTTAATCAAGAAAATTGGGTTTCTACGGTGAAGACGAATTTTCAACAAAATACAAACTTTTTCAAAGAAATAGTTACATTTTCAACTAGGGTTTAAATCTTCAACTAAAAAAAGCCAATTTTAACTTCAGTTTTAAAATTTCATATTGAAGGAAACAGTTAAATTTTCAATTACAAAGTTGAATTTCCAAGCAAAACAGATTTCCGATGAAAAAGTTTATCCTCAGCGACATAGTTTTTTTGAAAACTTGTTTTGAAAAAAAGGACCACCTTCCTTTCTACGCTGGGATCCGAACTCAGGACTTTTCGTTATCCAGACTAATTCTCTATTTCTGAAGGAGAGGACAAATGGCCCGTATCGAACCTCAGTTGGGAGAGCATTCGTCTTGATAACGAAAGGTCCTGGGTTCAGATCCCAGCGAAGCATGGCAGGCGGTCCTTTTTTTCGCAGAAGTTGTATCGAATATCATGATTGAATAAATTTCCATATTTTCTTGATGACGTAAAATATGTCTCGAAAATTTGAATTTAAAAAATCGGTCGGTGTTGAAAGATAAATCTTCGACAAAAAAAGTGTATTTCTAAGAAAGTAGTTCCACTTTCAACGATCAAATTTATTCTTCAACTAACAGAATTAAAAAAAAATTTAATAATAAAATGTCTTCGAACGAGAAAAACAATTTTATAACAGAAAAGACGAATTTTTAACAAACTTTCTCTATTTATGAATAGTTCAATCTCCAGCTAAAAAAGATTGATACTAAACGAAACATATGATTTTATATTCAAAAAGAAAATTAGAGAATTTATCAATAATAAAAAATAGTTGATTTTTTATTAGGTTCATCAACAAAGAAAAGGCCAAATTCAAACAAAATACATGCATATTCGATCAGAAAAGATTATCATTAACAAAAAAAGAACAAAAAATGAATTGTCAACAGAGTAGGTAATTTCCCAAATAAAGAGATGAATTTATAACAAGAACAATGAGTCTCGAACCAAAAAATGCATGTATGCAAAGAAGTTAAACTTTCATCCAAATTGTCAACTGACGAAGAACTTTATGTAAATAAAAAAACCATTTGTAAACAAAAAAAAAGTCCGAAACCGATTACCTTTAATGGAGAAGGATCAATTTCCAATAATAGAATTGATTTTTCAATCAAATTATAAGTCTTGATCGGAAACGATGAATTAAAAAAAAGTTTACTTTTCCACCAGAAAAAAACTGAAGGATTCACTTTCAAACAAAAACTTTTGATCTGTTCATGTCTGACTGCAGAAACGAGAAAAATACGAATTTCTCAACCAATCCAAGAATTAATTTTCAACAAGAGAAAAAACGAATTTCCCACAAAGGCGTTCAATTTTTTATCAAAGAGATGAATTTCTAACTAAAATTATGAATCTCTAACTAAGAAGATAAATTTTCAAGAAAATTGTTCAACTTTTAACTATTTATTCGAATTTCCAACCCAGAAAGATGAATTCTAAACGGAAAATATAATGGTTTCTATTGCAACCAAAAATTTTTGATTTCAAATTAAAAAACAATTGAATTCAAACGAAATGTAAATTTTCCTACCTAATAGTTGAATTTCTTACAAAACAGTTAAATTTTTATCCAAACAAAAAGGACTTACAACTGTTACATTTCCAACAAAATAGTTCAATTTATTAGTAACATTTTTAGTTTAAAAAGCAATTTCAAACCTAGCATATGAGTTTCATACTACAACAAAGAATCTTCAACTAAAGGAGTTGCGCTTTCAAACAGATAAACTGACTTTTACCGAACAAGATGAATTGTTAACGAAAATTTGAATACTCAAATTTGCAATTGATAAAAATGGATTTTCAACTAAAACTATATGTGGAAGAAGACGAAGACGAATTTTTAACTGAAATGATGAACATTTATCTAGAATAGTTCAATTTTAGACAAAAAATTGATTTTCAGCCAAAAAATACAATTTTTCAACAAAATGGTGGGAATTTCAACTAAAAAAATAGAAGTTCTTAATCAAAAATGGAATAGTGACATTTTCAAAATTAATTTTAAACAAAACATAAGAGTTTTTAACAAAATGAATGTTCGATTAGAATGAAAAATGTTTAACTTTATAAACTGAATTGTTAACCGCAAAGAAGAATTTTCGAAGAATATTAACTTCCAAAGAAATCTACCATTATTTACTAAATAATCAATTTTTCATCAAAATATGCCCAGTTTCAACAAAATAATTGAATTTTCAATTGAAAAAAAAGTTTCGCTGAATTGTCGAATTTCGAACATTTTCCACCAAAAATGAGACAGTTCAATTTTCAGTTAAAAAGATTGATTTTCGAACAAACTGATGCATTTGCAGCCATGAAGAATAATTTTCCACAGAAAAGGCAAATTTTCCACAAAGTACATGAATTATCAAAGAAATAGCTTAATTTCCAAATTCAAAAATCAATGTTCAACTAGATACTTGACGTTTCACCAAAGAAAGATGGATTGATTTTTAACAAAGTAGTAACAATTTCAACCAGAGGTGAATTCTCAATTAGAATAATGCAACTTTAAAAAACTTTGATTTTTAACAAACAAATTTAAATATGAGACAAGTGCTTTATTTTACAACTAAAAAAGGATGAATTTGCAGTGAACAATGTAAACAAGTTTTTCATCATAACTCAGAAATATTTCTTCCTTGAAAGACTTCTTCTACTCTTGAGACTGCTTGAAGTACTTTATTTTTTTAATTAAGAAGATAGGTCTTTCAAATTGTGATGAATTTTGAATTGGAGGAACAATTTTTTGAAAGCCCTCTCTCCCAAATCCGAATTATAATTAGGTCTAAAAAGTTTCCGTTCCATGACAAAAATTCCCTCTTCCAAGTGAAATTATACTTCTTCACTCAAACTCCCTGCCCTAAAATAAAAACTATAATTATTTTCGGGAATTCCCTGTCCCAAGTCAGATGAATAAGAAAAGCAAATAAAACCTGATAAATTTTTTTGAAAAAAGGTAGACAATTATTCTTTCTGTATGTTAAGGCTATCATCAAGTCGATTATCAAATTGGAGTCAGCTAAAAAATTGTCACATAGGAACAAATTTGCAAAACTTTCTTCTTCTAATCGAAAAAAAATAAAACGTTGCATTCTTATAATTAAATGAGTAGATATCTTTTTGATTCATAAACAGAGAGCGGTCATTTCTCGTTTTTTTTTTTTTTTTTTTTTTTTTGTAGGAAAGTACTTCCTTAATTAACAATGTTGATTTTCAGCCCCGGCGGGGGGGGAGGCCATGTATATTTTGAAAAAAAAAAGAATTTATTGAAAAGACGCTCGAGAAAAATTAAATATTTCTGCAAATGGAATAGTACATTGAATTTAGCCCTCCAATACGAAACTTAAATTTGCAACCGATTTGAAGGTGCGGAACATGTTTATTTTTTTATTAATTGGAGTTTTGTTAATCACTTTTAGGAAAAAATTAAAATAAAGTTGCAAATTTGCATAATGATTTAAATTATTGTTTAGAAATAAACGCAAAATTTGCAACCTCATTGTTTATACGCTACATGCAGTTCTTTATATTTGTTGATTCTCGATTTTATTTAAAGTATGGCTCAGTGAGAAAAAATGTAATAATTTTTCAAAGTGGTTGCAATTGTTCAATTTATTGCTACGTGTGTGGTGTTGAGTTTGCAACCCAATATGTGGTTAGGAACTTGTTCAAATTTCGAATATTACAATTTTTATTCATTTTTTTTTTCTTCATTTTGAAAAAAATATAATAAAGTTGCAAATGGGGGTATGAATAAAAAATGCCAATTTAAGATGCAGTTAAAAATTGCAACCCAATTGAAGATTAGGATCGTATGGAAATGACAAATTTTTTATATTTTTAGTATGTTTGACTTTTTATTCGTTTAAAAAATATATTTTTGTGAATTTCAGTTAGCAGCAATGAAAGTCTACTTTTAAATTTATGAATTAAAAATTTCATTCCTCTAAAAGAAAGTTTTTCCATGGTGTTTTTTGGCCAGCGGGGAGAAAATATCTTGAAATATCCCCCCTAACATTTTCTTTGCTTTCAAAGCATGCTTTTTATAAATTATACGGATAACAATTTCTTATAAACAAAATTACAGAACAATAGGTTCTAGTTGAGAATTTTTTTAGATATTCTCTTTTGAAGTTTACAATACAAATTAATCGTTTTTCTTCTCGTTATCTTGCATTCAGCGAATGAATTGATGAAATGCATGCCGCCATTTTGAAAACTATCAAAGTGTTAGTGTATTACTAAGGTATTTGTAACAAGGTTATGAATTAAGAAGTCATGATTGAGTCTGACGCTAATTGTTTTATTTGTGACTCAAATGTGTCAATTGGTGATACGGTTGAAGTGAGAAAAAGAGGAATCAAAACCCTGATTAGCGGAAGGCGTCAGTCTCCTGCCAACATGCCAACTGCATGCGGTATTGCCGGACGTCCACCCATCTAAGTAATAACCGCGCCCAACGCTGCTCAACTTCAGCGATCGGACAGAAACTGGTTTTTCGAGCGTGGCATATATTTCATTGAATATTGCAATGATTATTATCGAGAAATCATGCATGATAAAAATTATAAAACTAAATAAGGGAATTCATTTTCCAATTTGGAATAGACGAAAAAGGAATAATGCAGTTCGAAATTAATAGAAAAGAGTTACATCTAGAAATAATTCAATAAACGGAATCTAATGCTTAATTGTGTAAATTGACAACTGTTTCGATAAAATTGGATCATTTTGCTTAATATTTATAAGGCTTGTATTATTTATCATTAATAGTTTTTTCTTTCCACAAACAGTCGAACATTATCTCCGAGTTTTTAAATTGAAATATATAAATTTTGTCTGGAAAATTGTAATTTCAGTTATAATGCCATAAATATTTTTAATCTGGGGACGAACATTCGGAAACGGGAATAGTTTCATCAAACACATTCATATAAATTGATTCAATTGTTTCAAAATTTTTTTCGAACTTCCTGTTATTTCAAACGGGTTTTTCCCTGATATTAACTATTAAATTTTATGTTGAAAATTCGAATTCCTTATTTTCGGTTAAGAAGGTGTCGATCGGAGTTTGAAGTAGAATCTTTGTTTGAAATTTAGTATTTGTTGGGAACATTAATTATCATAATCGAAAATGCATGAGCCCGCACTGAGGATACAACTTTTGTAGCAAATTCATTAAAATGGCATAAAAATGGTAGGAAAATTATTTCTTTCTATTGCAGATTTATTATAATTAACTATATTCCAATTGTACTTGAAAATTAAACTATTCTTTAAAAAATTTAATTACATTTTCGACTTGAAATTAATGTTTTCAACTCAAAATTTAAATACTGATTTTTTCGATGGTTGAAAAGTGATATTTTCCAATTGTAATTTCCATCTTCTGCCACGCTCAAAAAACAGTTTCCGTCCAAAAGCTGAAGTTGAGCAGCGTTGGGCGCGGTTATTACTTGGATGGGTGGACGTCCGGCAATACCGCATGCAGTTGGCATGTTGGCAGGAGACTGACGCCTTCCGCTAATCAGGGTTTTGATTCCTCTTTTTCTCACTTGAACCGTATCACCAATTGAAACATTTGAATCACAAATAAAACAATTAGCGTCAGACTCCATCATAACTTCTTAATTCATAACCTTGTTACAAATACCTAAGTAACACACTAACCCTTTGATGGTTTTGAAAATGGCGTCATGCCATGGAAAAACTTTCTTTTAGAGGCATGAAATTTTCTATTCATAAATTAAAAAGAAGAATTCCATTGCTGCTCACTCAAATATTTACAAAAATATATTTTTTGAACGAATAAAAAGTTAAAAATACTAAAAATATAAAAAATTTGGCATTTCCATACGATCCTAATCTTCAATTGGGTTGCAATTTTTAACTGCATCTTAAATTGGCATTTTTTAATCATACCCCTATTTGCAACTTTATTATATTTTTTTCAAAATGAAGAAAGAAAAATAAAATAACTGGGAATTGTAATATTTCAAATTTGAACAAGTTCCCGAACACGTATTGGGTTGCAAACTCAACACTACATACGTAGCATTAAATTGAACAATTGCAACCACTTGGCAAAATTATTACATTTTTTCTCACTGAG
The DNA here is from genome assembly GCA_011762715.2 of Neuroterus valhalla. Taxonomy (NCBI): domain Eukaryota; kingdom Metazoa; phylum Arthropoda; class Insecta; order Hymenoptera; family Cynipidae; genus Neuroterus; species Neuroterus valhalla. The sequence continues at coordinate 15,402 of WSXT02238374.1, forward strand.
CCATACTTTAAAAAAAATCGAGAATCAACAAGTATAAAGAACTGCATGTAGCGTATGAACAATGAGGTTGCAAATCTCGCGTTTAGTTCTAAACAATAATTGAAATCATCATGCAAATTTGCAACTTTATTTTAATTTTTTCCTAAAAGTTATTAACAAAACTCCAATTAATCCAAAAATAAACATGTTTCGCACCTTCGAATTGGTTGCAGATTCAAATTTCGTATTGGAAGACTCAATTCAATGTACTATTCCATTTGCAGAAATATTTCATTTTTTCTCGAACGTCTATTCAATAAAGTGTAATTTTTACATTCTCATCAGAGAAGGTATTAGATTTGTGTAAAATTTGACCCCCTCCGTTTTTGTCAAATGTCCA
>WSXT02238385.1:0-15780 GCA_011762715.2 Neuroterus valhalla
AACTAAAAATGTTACTGTTCCATTTTTCGTTGCAAATGATTATTTTTTCAGTTCGAAATTCGACTATTTCGTTGAAACATTATATATTTCCTTAGAAAATTATTCTTTCAATTTCAAAATTAATCTTCTTGTTTCAAAATTGACCTTCCTGGTTGAAAATTGAAGTTCTCCAGTTAAATATTTATCTTTCTATTCGAATATTCATCTTCTCGACTTAAAAATGAACTAATAGTTGTAAATCCGCTTTTTTTGGTATCGTGAATTGATTTTCCTTAATTGTAAGTTTAAACGTTTTAATATTCGTAAGAAAATTCTTTTTGTTTGTTGAAAATTTGAGTATTTTTTACAAAATTGATATATTTTGCAATGTTCGATATGTTCTGTTGAAGAATGTTTAGAATCAAGTCGACCTGGCAAATTGAAAAAATTGATCTTAAAAAACCGGGAAATGACCGGAAATTTGAAATCGTCCGCTGAATCGCCACCCTGAATATATTTGCAGCAGAGAAAGATGAACGGTGCTAAATTCCAACCAAAAAATTAATTCTTAACAAAGTATTTCAACTAACAATCCAAAAATGGCTGAATTCCAATTATATTTGAGATGTTTCTAATGTTGAAGACGCGTTTCAATGCAGTTCGGTTTTGAAATGCGTCGTCAACGTTAAAAACATTTGAAATATAACTGGAATTAAGTCACTAATGGATTGTTAATTCATTTGAACAGTCTGGAAGAAATATTTTCATTGGAATAATTTTGCTAAAGAGTATTTCAACTTTTAATCAAGTAGTTGTTCTTTCAACCAAGTAGTTGAATTTTCAACTCAGGAGGTAAATTTTCAACCAAAAAGAAAAGTTCCCAACCAATAAAATCACTTTGCTACTGGAAAATAAAAATTTCTTGGAGGAAAATGTACAAAGTTCTTTACAAAATAATTCAATTTCCGTGAACAGAAGATGAATTCTTAAACAAACGGTACTTAATCAATCAATAAAAATAAATTTTTGAATCAAAAAGGCGAATTTCCAACTATAAAAATTAATTTTTGAACGAAAAAAATTACTTCCAACAAAACGCATGGAATTTTAACCAAATAATAACGAATGCTTCTGAAAAAAGTTATACTTATAACCGAAGAGATGAATTTTCTAATAAAAAGATGAATGTTTATTAAACTACTTCAACATTCAACCAAGTAGTTGTGAATTCCTACAAAATATTTGAATTTTAGAAAAATAAAAATACGAATTCTGAATCTTGAATGTAATAGTTGATATTTCAACCAAAAAAATGGAATTTATGAGATAGTAAAATTGACAAACCAAAAAAATGAATGTCCAGCCAAAAAGAAAAAAAATTTCAACGGAAAGAGAGAACTTTGAACAAAATACATGAAATTTCAACCAAGTAGTTATATTCCAACCAGATAGATGAAAGCTTAATTAAAAAATGATTTATTTTGAACCAAGGAGTTTCATTTTTGAGCCACAAACGCGATTTTCATAAATAACAATAAAATTTTCCACAAAATATTCAATTTTTAACCAAATAGTAGAATTCTCTACCGGAATAGTGGAATTTTCGACCTATAAAAAAAAGCATTTCCAATCAAAAAGGATGTCCTCTCAACATAATTTTGTTATTTGCAACAAAACAATGAAATTTGAATCGAATTTCTCAAATGAAGATAAATATTCAAACCGAAAGAAGAACAAATTTTCAAGACAAGGCTTGAATTTCCATCAGTAGACTTGAATTTTCAACGAAAAAAGATACATTCTGAGTTAAAATATTGATTGAAAATAAAATCAACATTTTTATTTGATAAAAATGAATTCCTCAATATAAAAAAAAATAGAACGTTGAACAACATACATGAAATGTTCAACCCAAGGAGAATAAATTTCTTCACAAAAAATCTGAATTGTCAACAAAAGGGATAAATGTTCATAAAAAGAAATTAATTTTTAAGAAAGTGAGTCGACCGATCAGTTCCGAACAAGTAGTTGAGTTCCAAGAAAAGTAGTTTTATCTTCAACCAAAACAGAATTATTTCAAACCGGAAAGTTGCATTTTAACCGGAAAAGATCCAATTTCTACCAAATGGGATGAGTTTGTATACTTAAAATATTAATTATCAACCAAAAGCTGTTTTTTCTATTCCAGAGAAATACCAAATTGTGGGATTTTTAATTCGCAAAAATGTTTTATACAAAACAGTTGAATCTTTAACACAAAAAAATCGCTATCAAAATGGATGAATTTTTACCAGGATTGTTGAATTTCCAACAAAATAATTACAATTTCAACCAAATACACGATGTTATTATCCAAAAAAATGAGTTTTCAACTGAATAGTTGCATTTTTTACTAATAAAGATGAATTTTCAGATCAAAAAGACGAATTTTGAACAAGAGAAGATTTTTCGGTCAAGAAAGGAGTAAAAATGTGAACCCAATTTGTTGAATCTCTTACCAACAAGGACTTAAATACAACGTAACAGTAGAATTTCAAAATAAACAAATGGATTTCAATTAAGTAGTTGAATTTTTAACCAGAAAGATTAATTTTTGATTGAGTGATTAAATTTTTGATTGAATAAAAAATAATTCACGATGAAAAATATCATACTTGATTTTTTAAACAATAAGAATTCGAATTTAAAACAGAAAATAGTTGAATACAACAAAGACGAATTTTCAACAAAACATTTGAATCCTGAACTCAACAGATTATTTTATAATATATAGTTGCATTTTGTATCCAAATGATTTTATTTCTACTAGGAGAGATGTTTTTTTAATCCAAGAAGACGAATTTTCAATCAAACAAGATTTTTTAGTTGAGGAACGAAAAATATGTTCACCAGATTTCTGACTTTCTAAGCTAAATAAACGGATCTCCCGAAAAAAAGTTGAAGTTTCCCCTTTAAAATATGGAACTTTGACAAAACAGACAAGTTCCTAATGAAAAATGTGATAGATTATACTCAAAACGAAGAATATTTCAATCATGAATTGAAAAATAGTTCAATCTTCAACAATAATAGATTAATTTTCAACCAAGCAGTTAAATTTTCAACTACAAAAAATTAAATTTCTTCAAAAAGAAATGGATTTCTGAACGAAAAAGACAAGTTTCCAGCAATGAAAGATCTCTCAGTCAAGAAAAAAATAAAATGTCAACCAAATTATTGAATTTCCAAGTCAAAATTACGAAATATCTACAAAACAGTTAAGCTTTTAACCTGTAAACTTGAATTTTGAACAAAACAGTTAATTTTCAACCAAATAATACAGTTTCCAATCTAGGATGAAGAATTCTCAACCAATAATAAAACACTCAGTACATTTTTTAACTACAATAGTTGGCAATTTTTTATTGTTATATCATTTTTATTCTAATTGTTATCTTCAAAATGTTACTCTCAAGAAGAATTATTTGAAAAAATATTTTGTTGACACTCATATTTTTTAAGCATTAGATGAAAATGTGCAAAAGCTCAAGGAAACAGAAATAGTGAAAGTAGTTTTTAAAATGATTTTTTTAAGCTAACACACATTTGAACAAATCCATTGTTATATAATGAAATATTCACAAGGTAACCATATAATGTGAGAAGTTTTAGAATAACAAGTAAAGTCCCCTTTTAGTACCCCTTTTTCATTCAAAATTAAACTACAAAACAGATGCGATCCCTGTATTCATTATTAAATTAATCTATGTCTAATTTATAAAACTGATTATTCTGATTTGGTTTCAGGTGATGAGGAGGATAAAAGAAGGCTACAGACTCGACAGGCCCGAGCATTGTAAGCGAGAACTTTACAACATAATGTACTATTGTTGGGATAAGGATCCAGCATGTCGGCCAACATTTGGTGAATTGGTGGGTTTAACCGAAGGCCTCCTCCTCGACGAGACCGATTACATCGAGCTGGATAGGTTTCCGGACCATTCCTACTACAATGTTCTCAACTTGAGTGGTGAAAAGCTGTGAAAAGTGAACTATCGATCATTTGTGTTATAATACTCCTTTATTTTTTGTAAATATTTTAATCTAGATTTTAATTTATTTTAAAACTCAGTAAAAGTCTCTTCAAAAAGACAGTCCTGTCAAATGGGCAAAGTGTGACAAATAGTTACTTTTATAATCTTAAAAAGATTGTACGTTGACTCGTGGCGTTTGCTATCTACTTTAACAAATCCTCTTAGGAAAGTGTTCAACTTTTAATGTGTTAATCTTGGATCGATTTTTAAATCGTATTTCCTGTGGTTCAGTATTTATAAGAATCTCTCGAAAATGGGTACTCTCTCAGTTTGAACACAGTTGGTTGAATTTATTTTTGTACTCTTAATTGTAGATATTTTGATACAAATTATCAATGATTTTTGTCGGTGTCTAAATTATGCTACCTTCGAGAATAAGAAAATGTACTGTTTGGGATTCAGGAATGATTTGTAAACGAATTGAAATGTAAATATGTACCAAGTCATTTTCGTCGATAAACTAGACTGTAATTAAAATAATATTGAAATAAATGTTATTTGTATTCTGTATAGGAGTATATTTAATCTTAATAATTCAAGCCCTCCATCAAATATCTATTTAAAGTTGTGGTACAAACAAGTAATGGAATAATTGGGAGTAGATGGAAAGAGTGAATATGTATAAAGAACCTATAAAAAAGTTTTGTCATTGTTCTGAAAAAAGATAAATAAGAACAATAATCAATTTTATGAATAATCATGTCTATTGACTTCTAACAATCATTAAGTGAAAAGTGGCCAAAATGAAAAAATTGCAGAGAAACTTGCTACTATCTCGCATCACTTTAAGAGGAGATAATGATTAGCAATAATGTATATTTGTTTAAACAATTATGTTTGTCGAATTGATACAATTGTTACCTAACCTCAAGTGAAGAGTAGACAAAAAGTAGGAAATTTCAGGAAAAAAACCACAACGGTCCAGCATTATATTCTCAAAGAATATTGTTAGAAGTGATAAAATATTTTTTGAACAATTCATTTTGTTAACCTAAATTAATTAAATTACCCTTAACCTTGCTCTACTTAAGGTAGTCGAAGAGTGGTGAATCCCAGATAAAATCGCAACTTTTTACATTACTTCAAAAAAAATTGTCTTATTTTATTATTATTTTCTTATGCCGAGTTCTTTGAACAGTTACTACTATTTGCAGAGAAAGTTGCGACAAATAATAATTCCTTTTTTAGAAATCTATTCAAACATCTAGAGATAAGTGGAGAGTGAAGTTTGATATATTAAATTCTTTGATACGTACTATATGGCTGAATTTGAAGAATCATGTGAAGGGTCAACTCAATACACGTAATATCGACGATTCTAAATATAATTTACGAGACATTTTTTTGTTTGTTGATTAATTAATTTTTTTTCAAAAAAAGGAATTAATTTTTCGTCGAATTAAAAAATGAAGCACATAAAAGCAGAATTATCAAAAGGAATCAATGTGAACCACCCTAGTACTCCTTCAATAAATAATTAATTTTCCTAAAAAGTATTTTTCATCCTTTTTTCATTTCAAATTTTACCGCTCTCTCTCCACTGCAGGAAAAATATTCGCGCCTCCCATGAAGATGGCGTTTCGAATCTGATCAGCTGACCAAGTGACAACAGTTGAGTCAAGTTGAGTTGATCCCGATCTGCTGAACACAGCAGAATATCCTGTCGGCTTGTCAAATGTCAATTTTCAACAAAGAAATTGTTTGTATTGTTGTGTAAAAATACTTTTTGTGTTCTTCAGGGATAAAACGCAAGTAATTGGTTATCGTTTTTTCTCTTTGAAGTTATGGATTCAGACAAAAATGGCGTTTTTTATTCTCAGAGTGGAGACAAAGCACAAGATGAGGTTAGCCGGATGACAAATTATTCTGTTATCATTTTATTGATTGAAAATATTTTTTGAAGGATTGTTGAAAAAAAATCCCCTATGTATAACCTTATTTCAGATTATGGAATCTTCTTCAGTCCCCTGTATTTGCTCTTGTTCAAATTCTCCTTTTTATCTTATTCTCAAAAAAGCTTCCCCCTTTCCTCCTTTTCTAGATATTTGAAAATACAATATTTGAATTACGCGGGAAATTCTCTGAAATCAGGGAATGAAGATATTATTTATTTTTCAACTTGATCATATTCTAATTAAAAATTTGATGAATTAATTTCTAGAATTGGAATTTTCTCCTTCTAACCTGTAAGATGCAAGTGTAAAACTTGGTGTCGATAAAAAAAAAAAAAAAAATTCAGAGGAATTTTGTCAAAATGGCTCAGAACACCCACAAAAACACGTTTTCATTAACCTACAAAATTATTTGTTTTATTTAAAGAAGTTAAAAAAATAAATTTGTTTATTAGAGCAACCCTTCTCGAGAAATACATGAAACAAAAGTTTAAAAAAAGTCGATACATTTTTTTTCCAAGATCACATTATCGAGTCTCGAAAACCTAATTGTTTTTTTTTGTTATTCGAAAACTGCTCAAAGAATACTTTGAGAAAAAATGAAACGAAATGGTTCGTCTTCATATTCTGACGTGAAATTAGAAAAGATTAAGCAGGAAAAACGAACTATTTTCACAAAAAATGCAAATATATACATTAAATTAATGATATATATTTTTATATTTTATTGTGGTGTCAATATCTGAATTTCACACGTAATCAAATTTATAGCAAGGTGGGAATGACGAATAATGATTCAATTTTCATAATCATGATTTTAATAATGATTAAATTTTGAGGGGTAAAAATATTTTCCATTATGAAAACAAGAAAAAAAGAAGAAAGAATTATTCCACCAGCAAATTTTTTTTCTGTCTCGTTTTCTTATGTTGCCGTGAATGAATTTCTGTCGATATCAAGATTTTTAGGAGAAATCTTTAAATCATTTGAAATAGAAAATCTCGGCTTCTTTCCATTAAAATAATTCAAATTAAACACCTCAGAATCCCTTGTGTATTTCCTCTATTATAGTTTCAGTTCCTTACGCAATCGCTGCAGCAAATTATTGAATGAAACAAGAAAAATTTGAATTCACAAGGAATGACACAGAATATTATCAAGTTTTCAATTTGCATTTCACGACTGATATAACCATCATGTAATTAGGTCATATTTTAAAAGCTTATTATTTCTATTTTAAATTTAAAATTTAATGTAAATTTCCATTTCCGATACTGTTGTGATAAGAGAAGAATTCTTGCTGCTCTTATGTAGTTGTCAATTATTATTTTGTAAGGCAAAATATTTATTATAAACATGTAAATATTATTATCATAATTAAAAACCAAAATTTTATTATTTATTTAAAGAAAATGGAGACAGAAAATATTGATTTTTTCAATTTATTTACAATGTTTCCCATGAAATACTAGAGTTCTTAATCGATTTTAATTGTTTCTTTTTCGGAATGGATGGATATTAAACCAAAAATGGAATAACCCTGTTTCACTACGAGAAATCAATATTTTTCGAAAAATTATTCAACTAATAAACGAGCAGGTGAATTTTCTACCGATATAAATGAATTCGCGACGAAACATTTATTAGTTTGAAATTCGCTTTTTTTATGATTAACTGATCTTTTTGTTTAAAAATTCACCCCTTTGTTTGGAAATGCAACTACTTGGTTGGAAGTTAAACTCTTTTTTTGAAAAATGATTTTTTTCCCTGGAACTTCATCATTCTAGTTGAGAATCGATCTCTTCGGTTGGAAATTTTTATATTTTGTTGATGATGCTTTTTTTTTCTTGGTAGAAAAATTTATGTTTTTATTTGAAAAATTATCTCTTTGTTTGCAAACTTATTTACTTATTTATAAGTTCCCTCTTTCGTTGAGTATTTACTTCCTTTGTTGAGAATTTATCATTTTATTTGAAAATTGGCTTTTTTGTCTTGTTCGACAGGTTACCGTTTTGGTTTAAATTTCAACTACATAATTGGTTTATTCATCTCTCTTGTTGGGAATTCAGACTATTTTTTTTTAAATCCGCTGAAAAATTAGAATCCAATGATCACTTTGAGATAACGTACTCTCACGTACCTCCATTAAAAAAAATAAATAAAAAAGAAAAGAAGGAGGAGAGAAAACAAAGCCAACCTCAAAATCTTAGTCTGTCTCCATTTTTCTCGTCTTTTTTTATTTTTACATCACAAATCACAAACAAAAAACGTTTACTAAGATCTACCAAAGGTTCGTGTTTCATGATTTAGAAAAAATCAATTATTTATAACTAATATAAATGTTCAGTTCTAACAATTTCCTTAAGTTTATTGAATCCGTGACACCATTTTGATTGATATAGAAAGGAACATAGTTCTCTTCCGAGAAAAATAAATGGAAATTGTTTATTTGTTCATAAGATTGAATGAATAAAATAAAATTGGGAATTAGAAATGATCAGCTTTTTCTGTATGCCCGGATGGTGATTGCAGTTAATGAAACATTCATCTTAGGGTTGAAAGACAAAAAACTAATAGTTCTTCTTAAAAATTTACTTTCAGAGAAGAAAAGTTTCTTAATCTGCGAAATGAAATCGGCATTATGAATACTATCAAATAGTAATATAAAAATGTTTGTTTAATGTTAAATTGAATTTTTCTTTCAGAAACTACTTCAGCCATTTACTTACATTCTTCAAGTTCCGGGAAAGCAAATCCGAGCGAAATTGGCACACGCTTTCAATTTTTGGTTGAATATCCCAATTGAGAAACTCCAGGTTGTGGGTGATATTACTCAAATGCTTCACAACTCAAGTCTCCTGTAAGTTTTTGGAATTAATTCAAAAAAATTCAGTTCAAATTTTCAATTTATGTAAAATATTTCCAAAAACCAATTTCTTGCCTTTTCAGAATAGACGATATTCAGGATAATTCTATTTTGAGAAGAGGAATTCCTGTCGCTCATTCAATTTATGGAGTAGCAAGCACAATCAATGCTGCCAATTACGTCCTCTTCATTGCCTTGGAAAGAGTTCTATCTCTAAATCATCCCGAGGTTGGTTACTTTCTTCCAATATAAGAGTAGGCCGCACACTCATATATATTTACAAAACAAACAATTCAACAATAATATAAATCGATTTGAACCAATCAATCCTTTCTCGGACCAATAATGTTTGAGAAGTTAAAGTTGTAGATTTTGTGCATCTTCGGTCATCATAGGGGCTGTACTTCAATTACTTAACAGCTTTAGCGGGGTTGAAATATTCTGTGACGCTCTGTGTTGAATCCAAATGAATGATTTTTTAACAAAACAATTTATTTTTTGACCAAAAAAGATGACTTCAATTAAATATTCGAATTTCCTACAGAATAATTTATTTTTAACAGTAGAGTCTAATGTTAAAACAAATCATTGAATTATCCACTTAAAAAGATGAATTTTCAAACAAATTGTCGAATTTCTCTACAAAAGAGATTCAAATTCAAACTAAAACAGTTGAATTTTCATACAAAGGAGGTATTCTTTTACCACAAGATATCAATCATCAATCCCAAAGTAAGAAAATTATCCCGAACAGTAAAACTTTCAACCCAAAAAGATGTCCCTAACGAAATAGATTAATTCCTTTTCAAAATACAAATTTTCGGAAAAATACATGAAATTGAAACTGAATATTTATATATTCAACTTAAAACCATATATTCAATTTGAAAATAGATTAGTTGAATTCACAGTTAAAGATTAACTTTGTAACAATAGATAAGACGATTTTTCAATCAGATAAATTCAATAACAAAAAAGAGAAATTGAAAGAAAAATAGTCAAGTCCTCAAACGAATGAATAAATTTTCAACAAAGAGGAGTAACTCTTCATCTAAAAAGACATCAAGTCAAGTATCAAACTGGGACGAATGACTTCTCAGCTATGAAGGTAATTTTTTTCAAGACAAATGCATTTTCAACTGAAAGAGGAAAGTTTCAAAGAAAATGTAGAACTCCCAAATCTTTAGTTTCAAAAATAAATATTCAACAAAGAAAAAACTATTTTCAACCAGATAAATAATTTTGCGCTCACAAAGGATACGTTTTCGACAAAAAAATTGAACGGTCAAATTTTCAAACAATAATTCCATTTCTTACTGAGAAAAAAAATGTTAAGCGAAAAAGTTCAATTTTCGACCAAAGAGATAAATTAAAAAATTCATTTTATTAAAGTTGTTTAACTCTAAGCTGAATAGTAAAATTTTCAACAACAAAAGAAAAGAAAGAATTTTTCAATTTTTTACATAGGAGATCAATTTTTCATCACAAAGAAAAATTTCTAGCAAAAAACATTATTTCCGAAAAATGGTCGAATTTAAAAATAGAAAAGATGAATTACCCACAAAACAGTTAAATTTTTGATCCGAAAATATGGTTCTGCAACAAGAAATATGATTTTAAGCAATAGCATCTTACTTTCTTACAAATTGTTGGATTACCAAGAAGATTGAATTTCTACCAAATAGTTAAATCGTCAACCATAATAGAATAATTCGTAAACGGACAGTTGCATTTTAAACCGAAAAGGTTTATTTCCTACCATTAACATTTTATCAACAAAATACATGATATTTCAACCATATAAGAGAAATTTCCCGAAAAAAATACAAATTTTTAGCCAGGAATGGAATAGTTACATCCATATATAGGAAAATAAATTCTTAGCTAGAGAAGAGAACTGAAATATTATTTTATTAAAAGTTAAATTATTTTGTTGAAAATACCACTGTAATGTGGAAATTATCTTTGTTCGTCAAAAATTCATCTACTAAGTAAAAAATTCGTTCTTTCAGATTGCAAATTCATCTTTCTCAATTGGAAAATGAACTTTCATGTTGAAATTTTTTTTTCATATTAAAATCTTTGGCTGAAATTTGAACTTCTTCAATAAAAATGAACTTTCTGGTAAAAAATGCAACTATTTGCCGTAAATTGAATTTTTTTGGTTAAAACTTCAACCTTTCTATTGTAAAATCATATTTTTCGATTGTAAATCCTACTCTTTTGTGGATATTTGAAGGGTGGAAATTCAAAAACTCAAAAGAGCCATTTCAAGAGGGTCATTTTCGTATTTAGGTAGGTGTAAAATTGACCCTCCTTGAGATGGCTCTTATACGTTTTTGGAATTCCATCCTTCATTTTTTTTCTTAGTTTCAAAATTGAAAAGTTTCGCGGAAAATAATGTATATAATTTATTTGTTTAGAGATTAATTAATTTAGTTCTAAGATTGTAATATATTTCGTAGAGAGTTTAATTATTTTGTTGAAAATTTCACTATTTTGTAAATGTGATATTTTCCGTCAAAGATTCACCTGTTCAGTAAGAAAATCCGTCCTTCTGGATTCGAAATGAATCTTTTTCAGTTGGAAGTGAATTTTCTTGTTGGAACCTATTGGATTGGAAACTAGCCTTTTTTTATCAAATTTTATTCACTCATCAAAAATTACACTGTTTCGTTGGAAATGCGACTGTCTGGCTCAACAATCGAACTGGTCTGTCGGGAATGCGAACAAGGAATTTCCGAAAAGAATTATAATTAGGACTTAGGGTCAGGGAATTTATTGGCACGGAGTGAGAATTTCAGAAAATGATATTCTCTTTTTCAAATTAAAATTGCAATGCTTGTGACTAAAAACTGTCTGATGTTCTGACTCTAAATTATAATTTTTACCCAAAATTCCCTCCCTCAAATCAGGAATCTTTGAATCCTCCTTTCATATTTTGAAATTTCGGGGAATGGTTGAAAATCATCAAAATCTATTCAACTGTTTTGAATTGACCGGAGATAATGACAATGAACCGGAATAAACCCCAGGAAATGACTAAGATTTCTGTCGTGTAGAAATTTCGACGTATAAATAACAACTGAACAATCTTTAATTTGAAACCACTCAACATTCCAAAAGTTTAATTTTAAATTCACAAAGTTTTTGGTTGAGAAGAAATTGTATCGTTCAATTACCAATATTTCTAACTTAAAACAATTCAAAATGATATACTTTTGGAAACTCAAAATTCATCTGCTTATTCTTCAATTTGAAGCATTTCAAATGATAAAAGGATATTGTTAATCAATATTTTCTAACCGGAACTTCTAATTGTCAAATTTATAAAAATTAGCAGTTTCAAATTTTACAGTTTAACGGTATTTAATTCCAAATTGTTGAATTGAAAAGTGTTGGCAGCTTATATTTATACGTTTAATAATAAAGCGTCTAAATTGAACAAATTTCAGGCTTCAATTTAAAGTTTTTGAATTTTAAGAGATTTCAAAGTATTCTAAAGTTTTAACAACAGAGTTGACTCCTCAGCGCGTAGCGCGAGGTGAGATTACCATCGAGCGCGAAGCGCGAGATCCGAAAGACGCGCGCCGTGGGCGTGCTTAAACTTGCGAGCCGCGCGCCAAGCGCGCGATGAGAATGTGCTCGCGCAGCGGGCAGATTTTTCTTCTCAAGAACCGATTATAATATCGCAACGACAAAAATCAGGCATTTACTACTCCTGAAAAGGAATATGTGTGAATTTTTTCGAGTCATGACATTGAGTCTATTGAGTTTTTCTAACTTTAAAAAAAAATTTCAAAGTGCGCTAACTTTGCTCAGAAAAATGGCTGCACAACATTTTTTGTTGGAAAATGTAGGTATGATTTTTTATGACGAATCAAATGGATAAATGAAAAATGTCGATTTTTACTGGGCTCATCACGATAAAGTCGAAGAACTAGTTTTTTTTCGGCTTTTTTGGTGGTTTTTGGCGTCTTACTCTTCATAGATCACATTTTGGCTAAAACTGATAGCACCAGTAGATTTTACGGAAAAAACTACGTGGAAACTATGTATAATAAGTCCAGAATCAATATTGAACTAGTCATGAAGAATTCAGCAAATGCAGATTATCTGAAACAAACATCATAGTCCGTACTCGAGATCCGTGAAGAGTTAAACGGCAAAAACCCCAAAAAAAGTCGAAAGGAACGAGTTTTTCAACTCTATCACCATGACCCAAAAGAAACTAACATTTTCCATTTTATTCGTCATGGAAAACCATACATTTTGCAAAAAAAAATGTTGTGCAGTGATTTTTCTAAACTATGTTATCGCACTTTGAAACATTTTTTTTTGTTAGATAATTTTTTTAGGTTAGAAAAACTCAATGTTATTGCTCGAAAAAATTCACACTTATTCCCCTTCAGGAATAGTATATGGCTGATTTTTGTCGCTGCGATATTATTATGTGTTATTGAGAAAAAAAATATATTGTAAAATGATGGTTTTTAGCTCATGTATAGACATAGATTAGGAAATGGTGGCTACTCATATGGCCAAACTACCTCTTAAATAGTGTCAAAAAGATAGCTCAAGTTCATTTTGGGAAAGCCTAGTTTTTGTTTCAATCGTATAAAATAAAATTAAAAATTTCAAAATTGAATTTCTAGAGAAACTACACAACATGTTAAAAAATTAGGCAACAAAACTTCTCTACCGTTTTGGACAAACTTTGATCGAGTGCGCAGCACGAGACATGCGATGATAATGTATTCGTTGAAGCCGGAGAAGCTTTACCAAAGGGGAATCAACACTTATCAAATTAAAGTAGTCGACATTTAGCCTTCGAGTTCCACAAGCTTTTAATAAAACTGTGGGGAGGTACAAAGGCCGAGCGTGTAGCGCGAGGTGAATTCATAACCGAGCACAGAGCGCGAAGCGCGAGATTCGAAACTCAAACTCGCGAGCGAAGCGAGCTGCGCGTGATGAGAATGTGCCCGCACAGCGGGCAGATTTTTTTAAATCCAGATTAATGAGGATTGATAAAATCAATAATATCATTAAATTTAACGAATGTTCCTTTTATTCAATTTCTCCTTAGAGATAGTGTTCTCATATCGTTTTCATTTGATGTTTGAACTCTTTTGTATTCAAAGTCTTTCAAGCTTACTGATTGATACTTTTCCGTTCTCTAGATTGAAGTGCTCTCGAAATGCATAATATATTCAAATCCAATTATTCTTCTTTCAAACAGGCAACTCAGGTTTACTCAGAGCAGGTTCTGGAATTGCACAGAGGTCAGGGTATGGAAATCTACTGGAGAGACAATTACATTTGCCCCCCGGAGGAAGAATATAGAACTATGACTATTAGAAGTTCGTACATATATTATACAAATTCTTAAATATATTTACTAAACGAAATAATTACGAGTGAATTAATTAAGCATGTAAAGAATTTTTTTTCTAGAAACTGGAGGACTCTTCAATTTAGCAGTTCGACTAATGCAACTTTTCTCTGATTGCAAAGAAGATTTCACACCACTGGCTGGAATTCTAGGTCTCTATTTTCAAATTCGGGACGATTACTGCAATTTGTGTTTGCAGGAGGTAACGTTTTTCTTTTCTCATGAATTAATTAAAATTTACCAGCTCTCACATATAAATTTTGAAAGATTCCGAGGGATTTCATGATATTTCGGGAGATTTCCCAGGATTTAATACACAATTTGCAGAGATTCGAGAATTGTGTATTACCTACGTATTATCTACGGGTATCTTCGGTTGTACTAGCGAGCTAATTTATAAACTCAATTGACGTCACAAGCTTCTATTTCTCTGGAAAGCAGGCAGATGATAGTCAAAACTAAAAGCGACGGAAATGTTGACCAAAGCCGAGTGGCGGCGCTGACTGTACTTTTAGGCCGATTGTTTGTAAAATACATGGGAAAAGTGTCAACAGTGTTATTTTTTTATTTTTTCAAGTACATAAACGGAAATATCCGATTTTCCTGTACTTGGAAATCAAAATTTAATGTTTTGAGACGTTAAATTCCTCGAGGTTCTAATAAATCAATGCTATCAATGGCATATAAGTGCATTGTTTTTTTATGCAAGTCGGGATATGCAATTTGCTCCGGAAAAGTGCAAGTTTTTACTGTAACTAATGATGGAAAAGTTATTAATATCTAGCAAAAATCTATTTCAAGAAATAATTTTGAATTAAAGAATCGGGAATTACTTAATGCAACCTAGGCAGTTGAAAATTGTACCGTAAAAATACGAGAAATGACAGCTTTCTTTTTATTGATTTTAATTGGAAACTTGGAGCAGAAGAAGCGGGCAAAACTTGTAAAAACTTGGATTCTTAAAATTCGCCAATGTATATATAATTATGTATCTACATAATTGGAATACATAAATAATTATGAACCTTACTAATATTTCATTTAAAACAACTTGAATATTGTTTACAAATACAATTTTCAATTTTCCAACTTTATAATATTTATTTATTCCATGAATCCTATTATTTATAATAAAAAACGTTATAAGTATTCGACATATTTTTATGACATAGTTATTCGTATAGATGTCTTCATCTTTTACTGGTTTAACAAAATAAGGCAAAATAAATCGTTGTCCAAATTTGAAGAGAAGTACAGAATTTTATAATATGGTCGGATTAATTGTTAATTTTAATAATCATTAAAAATGTCCAAACAGAAAATAAATTCAATTGAAATCTACTATTTTTATAGTTTACGATATTTACATATGTCGATGCTATGAATTTCATATTTGTGTAGAATTATGGAATGTATTCTGTGAGAAGAGTATTCGTATATAGCACGAAGGAACATAAGGAGACATATCACCTATAGGAATCATGAAGTGGATCCATCGTAATTTTCCGGAATAGATCGTGCAGTCGGAGAGCAGAATAAACGGTGCAATTTTTTTTTCGCGCCTCTTCAGGAAAAAAT